>JABUQX010004884.1:12500-44709 GCA_015478945.1 Trachelipus rathkii
AGCACACACACAACGAAAATTGTTCCTCCTCGTACACATCAGTCGTTTCATCGGCTAAGATAGTTAAAAATTTACTTTTGTTTATGTTTTGCACAATTTTATGTTGAATGAGATGCGCAAATGACTGAATTAGAGCATTTTGGACTTTGGAACTGGCATTTCTAGCAAAGTGTTCTAAAGAACAGGTCCCAGCATTTGCACGATATCTTAAAAGACTCCGAAAATTGCCATCGTTTTCCACAGGCCAAAAGAGTACAATTCGACCTGAGTTATGATGTCCACGTAACGATATATTTTGCTTACCACAGAATCGAATTGTTTCGGCAATTGGAATTACCGATTTCTACTGTTTTCACCTCCATTTCTTCTGAGATGTCAATCTGTTTGTGGATCTCTCGATTTTTTCTTGAACCTGCTTTTCTACAGCAATTCTCTTTTCCACCGATTCTTTGTTAAATTTAGTT
Organism: Trachelipus rathkii; assembly: GCA_015478945.1. Lineage (NCBI taxonomy): Eukaryota > Metazoa > Arthropoda > Malacostraca > Isopoda > Trachelipodidae > Trachelipus > Trachelipus rathkii. The sequence continues at coordinate 12,965 of JABUQX010004884.1, forward strand.
ATCTCGTGTTTTTTGAAAGACTCAGTTGCTTTCTTCAAGTTTGAGTAGGATCTTGAGCCAAAAACACCCAATTCCTGGTGTTTTCCTTTTACCTTTTTCTTTTGTTTCCAAAAACATTGCACAATATGGAGTAATAAACCCCAGCGTTTTTATCAGAGTAAGCTAACCACTTAATATCATCAAGCCACTTTCTTTGAAAATATATTTCCCGACTTTTGCCTTCCAGAGCAGGGAATATATATTTTGAATCTGGTTGCCAGAGATATTTTAGTATTTCCATTTTTTCCTTATTGCTAAATACCGTACCTATAAAATTGCCAATATCGTTGAGATGAACAATCCTTTGTGTATTCCTTGATTGCGCCTGACCTTTAGACGCTTGGGAAGAAAAAACATCACCGTCTACTTGAGTTTTTTCATCTGCTATCGCAGTTACATAAAAGTTCCAGGAGAAACTTTTTCGAGTACTAGAAACTCACTCTTTGAATAACAGAAATCTTTATTACCATATTGCTTACTTTTTTTGTGGATAAAGTCTCTAATATCTATTCTTATTTTCATATTTTTTTATTTTATTTTTTAAGTTGAACAACAATAAGAACAAAAATTGTTAACACAAAGGGCAAAACTATAACTATTCACTAGCAACTAGATATTATACCCTTAAAACAATAGATCGATAGCTTACACTGACACCACAATGTTATCTCATTAATACGGTAGCTGAGAGATTTAAGAGAGAATTAAGGTTTAGCTCTTCCTGCTCTAATATAGTATATATAAGTTATTATATATAAAAATATATATATATATATATATATATATATATATATATATATATATATATATATATATATATATATATATATATATATATATATATATATATATATATATATATATTTTTTTTTTTTTTTTTTTTTTTGACCACCTATTTAATATGCGGGAAAAATGGTATAAATAGGAAAGAAGGAGATATAAAATATAACTTTTCTTTTAAACATTTATATATAGTATTTTAGGAGTGTGAAGCTTTAAAAAGACATTAAAACTGATCTTTTTAGTACTTTTAATAATATTTTTTTCGTTGCAATTTTTTGTAAGCTTTTATTTATTATTATTATTATTATTATTATTATTATTATTTTTTTTTTTGGTAAATTTAAACATACTTTTCTGTAAATCTGTCAGATTGTATTTATGCTAAATACAATCTTGCTGGGGAGGTTAATAAAATTATATTTTCCGACTCATCATTTTTATGTAAAACATAATAATTAGTGAATCCATTCATATCATCATTAAAAATGTTTTGTAGTAATGCTACACGTCATAAATATTACTCGTATTCAAACGCAAACCAACTAAGCTGTCCGCGCATCTTTCCACCTTTAGACAGTCAGTTTTTACTTTTTCGTAATACTTGAAAAGTGATGGACGTGAAAATTTGTGAATCCTGATTAAATTTATATTTTGTCAAAGTTCGTTTATAAAATAAATAATAAGTCCATTGTTATTATATGGCAAGTTAATCATTGTTTAAAGTTGTGATTATCTTTTAATTAATAAGTCAAATTGAATCAAGTGAATCTTAAATTGTAAATATTTTACTTAAATTAAAACTAATGTTTAATATATGAAAGATTATATATTGCGAGTCAAGCCCCACCGCTTGAAAGTTTGGATTTATAATTATAAGCATAATTGTGGGCAAACAATACTTCGGAATTTATTGGTAAGATCTTCATTTTATCATCTTAGTCTAAAGCTTAGACTTAAACTGAGGTCTGCCGAACATTTTGCATCTACGAATGTGAGGTATATTCAGGTAGCTGATATAATTAGGTTTAATTTTGTGTTGGCCAGTACAATTTTATTCATTATATTAGAGACCACATGGGTATATTATCACATATATTTAAAGATCTTTGTGTGCATAATAAGGTGTGTATTCAAATTAAAGGTTTAGTATTTATTCAGTTATTTATTTATTAAATGGTTATTTACATTAAAGGGCGCATCTCTTGATTTCGCAATAGCTTCTACCTAATGTATGCGTTAGATATATTACCTTTGGGTGGTATAAATTTCGCATATGTTAGTCAAAATCATGTAAAGGTTGTTTGTTCTGGTGACAGGACAAACAAGATTTGCATGATACAAACCCATGTTAAGAATTTGGATGTCCAACATCAAAATTTTTAATATATTTCAAGCGATTAGTATGCGCTTATTTTCGTGCGCATATTTCAAGCGATAAGTGTGCGCTTATTATCGTGCGTATATTTCAAGCGATAAGTACGTATACGCTTATTATTCCACGTATACGCCTATTATATGTGCGCTTATTTGTGTGCATATTTCATTTCGCTTATAATTATTATTTCGTATGCGCAGATTCAATATTTGTATGCGTTTATTATTGCGTGTGTATTTATATAATTCATTTAAGCTAAACCTGAGTACACTCGAAGTAGAATAAAAAATGTGTGCGTAAATGTCATATTTATAATTTTCAGTTTGCTCATAATAGTTTGCCTCGTAACTTAAAAAAATCCAGCTTTAATTTAATTTTCAATCCTCGCATTTGTTTTTCTGATCACGTGATCTTGATTCTTTCATGGGCATTAGTTTAACGACGCATGCGTACTGCATTTGTCTTTGTAAATAAATAATATTGTAGCTTATTAAAGTTTTTACATGTGCAAGCTTTATTATTATTATTGCTAATTATAATAATAATTTAATATAATTGCTCAGTAATTATTGATATCGAATTAATTATTAATTTTGGTATTTTATAATTTTGTAAATATATATCAATTATGTCTGATGAGGCAGTTGCTCAATGCAAAGACTTGGTTGCCAAAATCGTCAGAGAACGAGCTGTCAAAAAGTCTCGTATCACTATAATTATTAAAAAATTAACCGCGTTCAAAGATGAAAATAAATTAACTAACACACTATTTCTTAAACAAAAAGAAACTATTAACTCTTTGTTAGATGCTATAAAGGTAACAGATAATAAAATCTTAAAATTATTCGATGAATATGATATCGAAAACCTTGACAATAGTTATTTTCAAAACGAAGTTGAAGGGCAGGTTGGCTACTATTTCGATATCGAAGCGTCCCTTGACCCATTTGAAATTTTCAATCCAAATGGGGCAAACGATATTAGCAGTTTTCACGATTCAACTCATATGTTTATTGACGCTTTGAATAAGTGTAATTTCAATGAACCTAAGCCTATATCGTTAAAGTGTATGACTTTCGAGGGTAGTGCGGAGGATAGATTGCAGTTTTCACAATTTTTTAATCAGTTTCAAAATGTAATAGGCCTTAAAACGTATAGTGATGCTAATAAGTTAGCCTACCTTAATTCATATTTGAAAGGTTATGCGTCGAAATTGATAGGCCATCTGCAGTATGTAGATAACAACTATCAAATAGCGTTGGAAATATTGAAAAAAGAGTTTCTAGATATAAATAGTGTTGTTAATGATATTTTTGACAAAATATTAAATGGTAATTTGGATGTTGGTTATGATGTAGAATTTGTAAATACTAAGATGTTCATTAATGATGTAAGGACTTACATCCATGAGCTTAAAAATCATGGTTATGACTTTCTGGTTCAAAATTCTGCAGGAAATAAGTTAATGAGTTATATCATGTTTAAAAACTTGCCCATTGCATTTAAAAGGGAACTTATTTATAAAATTGATAATAATTATCCTTCATTAACTGATATATTTGATAACTCAATGAAAGTCATTTAAAACTTATGCTTAACATCAAAAAAGCATAAAAATGCATCATCAGTCAAGCCCAAAATGAAGGACAGACAAAGGACAGATTACCCTAAGGTAGATGATGGTTGTCCTAAAAAGGATAAACATAGGACAGACTCTAAAAATGAAGGAAGCTTGCAGAATTTTTTCACCAGTCATAATAGTGATACTGTAAATAAATCTAGGATTAAGAATAAGAGTGATAATAATAATAATAATAATAATAATAATAATAATAATAATAATAATAATAATAATAATAATAATAATAATAATAATAATAATAACATAAGTCTTGTTGATGGTGATACCAAATCAAATAACATTTCCTCTGTAAATAATTACAATCTTAGCCTATGTAAGTTTTGCCAAGTGAAGGGACATAGTATGTTGAGATGTGGTAAATACATAACCTATGCAGACAGAATTAATAGGGTTAAGGAATTAAACCTTTGTATATATTGTTCAGGTTTAGGACATAAACCTAATAACTGCCTAGGTGCCAAAAATAATTTGAAATATCCTTGTTATTTTTGCAATGAACATTCTCACATTGCAGCATTGTGCCCTAAGTCTAAGCCTGCACAGAGTTCTACCATCAACAATTTGTGCCTAAATTATCATCAGAGATCGGATCAAATATATTTATTGCCTACTATGACAATAAATGTAGTAAAGGGCAATAAAATAAAGGCAATAACTTGCATATTGGATACTGGTAGTATGAGGTCGTATATCTCTGGTAAACTTGCAAAAGAAATGTATGAAGATTGCCATGAGCTAAATACAATACAATATGACATTCATACTTTCATTGGATCTCAACAGAGATCTTTACAGCAAATAAACTTAGCATTAAAAATAGAACAGCAGAAAGCCATTAGCATGCCTATGTTAATTGATAATAATTTAAATTTAGATTATTCTGTAAAAGGTGTAAATATAGCTGTACAGAATTTAAAACGTTTGGGGTATTCATTTGCAGATTATAACTTAAATAAAAATGAGTTAGCCTCAGATCATACTTTTGAAATTCAATGTTTGTTGGGAATTGATGTCATTCAATACTTCCCTTCACTCAAATTAATAAACTGCATGAATGGTAATTGTTTCATGGTTAACAATAAATTAATTTTAATGGGAAATGTTGAAAATTTTTTATATTATAGTCAACTTTCTCAAATGTATAAACCATATCGTTTTGATGATAATGATGACAGTGTAAATGATTTTTCAAATCTTAATGACACTAAGGTGTCCAACATTTTCAGTGAAACTATGATAAACACAATAATAAACCCTATCAAATCTTACTATGATCCTTATGAACAAATTTTGACTGATTCAGATGTTGAACATGGAGTTCAAAATATGTTCTCTTTAGAATCGATAGGTATACCTTCAAATGACAAACACATAACGTCCTATGATCAAGACATGGTAAAACAATTTGTTGATAACATCATATTTAAAGATGGTAAATACCATGTGTGTCTTCCTTGGCATCAGGATAAAATTACTCAAGTACCATCCAACTACCATATTTCTTTAAGGGTAATGGATAGGGTCATTCAATCACTCAAAGCAAAAAACTTACTTAATGAATACAATGCTGTTTTTCAACAACAACTTCAAGATAACATCCTTGAAAAGATAGAAGTCAACCCTAATCAAATTCATGACTACATATTTATACCTCATCGTGCAGTTGTCAAAACAGACATACAAGTCACAACAAAAGTCAGACCCGTTCTCAATTGTAGCTTCAAACTTAACAAGCTTTCTCCCTCTTTGAATGAGGCTGCATATGAAGGAATTGATCTGATGGCCTCACTATTAAAACTTCTTTTTTCTTTTCGCACAAATGACTACATTCTGTTAGCAGATATAAAACAGGCGTACCTCATGATCAGATTAAAGGAGGAAATAGATAAAAACAGATTTTGTCTTTTATGGAGAGAAGGAAATCAACTTGTGGTTTACAGATACAATACCATCGTATTTGGGTACACATCTTCTGCGTACATCCTCCATCAAGTACTTAGACACCATTTATCCCAATTTCCTGAAGACAAATGTACTGAAGCACTTACATCTAAGCTGTATGTTGATAATTTGGTAATGAGCTGCAACTCTTTAGAAGAATTACAGTACCTTTACAGTTGTAGTTATGATAGACTTTTTCAAGGAGGATTTGTCTTGCGTTCATTTAATACGAACAACAAAAACATGCAACAAATCATGAAAAAAGATAATAAATATGTCACTCATGATTCTGTTTATGAAAAGGTGTTAGGTTATAGGTATAATACTTCCACTGACACCATAAACATAAATCAAATAAACCTCAATCAATTTTCTAATACCAAAAGAAAGATCTTATCAGAAATTTCTAAAATTTTTGATCCATTAGGATTTGCATTGCCTATTGCCATAAGAGGTAAAATCTTAATGAAAGCCATATGGCAAGATAAACACGATTGGGATACTATACTCCCAAATAACATTTTTGATGAATGGATAAAATTATATAATGATCTGATTTCTATTCATACTATTTCTTTTCAACGTCAAGCTCTAAATGAGACACAATCTTATGCCTTGCACATATTTTGTGACAGTTCACAGCAGGCATATGGCTTTGTTGTGTATGCATGTAATAATAACACATCTGAGACTCACTTTTTATTTGCCAAATCTAAAGTCTCTCCCCTTAATGACCAACAGAACTACAGTATACCAACATTAGAGTTTTTGGGTGTGATTTTGTCCCTTAAATGCTTGTCTTCTCTATTAGAGGCGTACAGTAATATTCACTTCACTTTTGTAAATATTATAGTGGATTCTCAAGTAATTCTGAATTGGATGTTGACAGGTATAACCAAATTAAAATCAAAATACACTAAAAATCGTATTACCGATTTTAGGCAACTTCTTCAAGGATTAAAAGACAAATTTAAACTATCATTCTTTTTCAAGTACATTAATACTTCAGAAAACCCTGCTGACCTTATAACCAGGGGTATTACATTTAAGAAATACAAAGAACAGCTTCAATTTTGGTTAAGTGCTCCTCCATGGTTGTGTAATGATTTGAGAAAATGGCCTGAATATCCACTACTTTCCATCTCTTCAGAATTAAAAAATTCTATGTTTGTTAACATTGGTATGATTAATGTGCAACATGCCATTATAGACATAGAAAAATATTCAAATTTCGTCAAGCTTATGAAGGTAACTTCATACTTATTCAAACCTTTCTGCATTAAATCAAAAGCAGACCCTTATCAAAGGTCATTACAGTATTGGGTTAGACAAGTGCAAGCTAATAATTTTGCAGCTGAAATAACTTTCTTGCTGGATGACAACAGGAATATACAGCAGATTCCTAATTTAATCAACAACTTAAACTTGTTCATAGATGACCATGGCATTCTAAGAAGTAAAGGTCGATTATCAAAATGCCTTATCTTTGACTACAATGTGAACAATCCCATATTGTTGTCAAAGCATCATCACTTCACAACACTTTTAATTAGCCATTGCCATCACAAAGTACAACATTTAGGAATGGGATCCACACTTAACTTTCTCCGCAATCAAGGTTTTTGGATTCCAGGAGCAAGGACAGCAGTCAGGAATGTTATACATAAATGTAAAACTTGCACTAAAATGAACATCTTTGCTTTCAAATACCCCAAATATACTGATATACCTAAAAACCATATGAATCTGGTAATCCCCTTCAAACATGTTGGAGTTGATTACACAGGACATATTTTTGTGCACAATAAAAAAGCAAACACCTCAGAAAAAATGTTCATACTTGTATTCACTTGTCTGAATATACGAGCAATACACCTTGAGCTGCTCCCAGATATGACGGTTCAGAATTTCTTACTAGCATTCCAGCGCTTCTGCAACCGCTATAACATCCCTGAATATCTATATTCAGATAATGCCAGAACATTTGTAAAAGGTGGTGACATTTTGTCAAATGCATTATCTTCAGATGAATTCACTGAAGAATTGTCCAAAAATCATATCAAACATATCAAAGTCCCTTTGTACTCAGCTTGGATTGCGAGCCTATGGGAAAGATTGATTAGAACTGTAAAATACTGCATGTATAAAGTAATTGGTCGCTCCAAGCTTACATACTTTGAACTCTTGACCACACTTTCATTCATAGCAAACGCCATCAATTGCAGACCTTTGTCTTACCGTTCAGGTGTTGATATTCTTGAAGTAATCACTCCAAATTCTTTCCTCAAAATGCACAACACATCATCTTTGATTTTGAGGGATGAAAACGCAGATGTATGGGTCAGTGAAGATAACAAAGACAAGTTGGAAGTCACCCTGGAGAATCAAGAGCGTATGTTTTATGAATTTAAGCAACTTTGGTACGACACTTACCTTCTTAGCCTGCGTGAGCAGAGCAGAGATTTATACCAAGTTGCTTGGGACAATAAAATCAAAGTGGGTGATGTGGTCCTGATTAGATCTCCCATCAAATCTAGGCCATTTTGGTTACTAGGCCGGGTTTTGGAAGTAATATTAGGACATGACAACAAAATAAGATCAGTGAGACTAAAGCAAGGAAATGGCATTGTAGCTCACCACTCTATTAACAATCTATTTCCGCTGGAACTTTCACTCACCCATGACCGTCAAGCTCCTCCTAGCCTTGACACTAACTCACACAATCAAGACGAACCTGAAAATGACTCTAACTCAATCTCAGATCAACCTGCAACTAACCCTAGAGTTAGACCTAAGCGAGCAGCAGCTTTGAAATTAGATAAGTTTATCAAGGCTAATCTCGCTGATTTGTGATTGACAATTACTCCTACCATTCATCGCAATTGTGTATTGTATATTATTATATATATACATTGTGATGAGTGTTTCTTTTTTTTTTTTTTCTTTTCTTTTTCTGTGAATTTGCATAATTTTTTTTTCTTTGGTAAAATTAAACATACTTTTCTGTAAATCTGTCAGATTGTATTTATGCTAAATACAATCTTGCTGGGGAGGTTAATAAAATTATATTTTCCACTCATCATTTTATATAAAATTTATAGAATTTTTTTTCAATCCATTCATATCATCTTTAAAAATGTTTTGTAGTAATACTACACGTCATAAATATCATTCATTCAAACGCAAACCAACTAAGCTGTCTGCGCATCTTTCCACTTTTAGACAGGCAGTTTTTACTTTTTCGTAATTCTTGAAAAGTGATGGACGTGAAATTTTGTGAATCGTGTTTAAATTTATATTTTGTCAAAGTTCGTTTATAAAATAAATAATAAGTCCATTGTTATTATATGGCAAGTTAATCATTGTTTAAAGTTGTGATTATCTTTTAATTAATAAGTCAAATTGAATCAAGTGAATCTTAAATTGTAAATATTTTACTTAAATTAAAACTAATGTTTAATATATGAAAGATTATATATTGCGAGTCGAGCTCCACCGCTTGAAAGTTTGGATTTATAATTATAAGTTTAATCGTGGGCAAACAATACTTCAGAATTTATTGGTAAGATCTTCATTTTATCATCTTAGTCTAAAGCTTAGACTTAAACTGAGGTCTGCCGAACATTTCGCATCTACGAATGTGAGGTATATTCAGGTAGCTGATATAATTAGGTTTAATTTTGTGTTGGCCAGTACAATTTTATTCATTATATTAGAGACCACATGGGTATATTATCACATATATTTAAAGATCTTCGTGTGCATAATAAGGTGTGTATTCAAATTAAAGGTTTAGTATTTATTCAGTTATTTATTTATTTATTAGTTATAATTACAGTAAAGAGCGCATCTCTTGATTTCGCAATAGCTTCTACCCAATGTATGCGTTAGATATATTACCTTTGGGTGGTATAATTTTCGCATATGTTGGTCAAAATCATGTAAAGGTTGTTTGGTCTGGTGACAGAACAAACAAGATTTGCATGATACAAACCCATGTTAAGAATTTGGATGTCCAACATCAAAATTTTTAATATATTTCAAGCGTTAAGTGTGCGCTTATTATCGTGCATATAGACCTAAGTATATATATATATATATATTATATATATATATAATAAATATATATAAATATATATATATATTATATATATAATATATATATATATATATATATATATATATATATATATATATATATATATATATATATATATATATAATATATATATATATATATATATAATATATATATTTTTTAATATATATATATATATATATATATATTATATATATATATATATCTTTCAAACAAATGAATTAAATGAGCTTATAAACATTTCACTAAGTAAAAAAGTATAATTTATAATTATTTTTTTTTTTGTTTTACTATTTCTTTACATGCATTATTAATGATTTTTTTTTTGAAAAAACCCAAGTGGGCAAAATAGCGGGTTTTTCAAGTGTGGTTTTTTTTAAAAAACCCGGGTGGGTTTTTTCGGGTCGGGCCCACTCATGCCAACGGTGATTAGTAAGGAGGAGGTAATGGTAGAATGAGAAAGTTAAAGAATGGTAAACTCTGCAGGTATAGATGAAATTACTGGTGAAATGATCAAGAGTGGGAGGCGAGATGGTGAATGAGGTGGATTTGAAAGTTGTGTAACAAAGCGTTATGGAGGGAATTGGAGTTCGGAGGGATTGGAGAGGAGTAATAGTAACCCTTATATAAGGGTAAGGTGGATCAGGGTAACTGTGGAATTATATGGGGATTAGTTTATTTTCGATGTTTAGGGTGAACATATATGCTGGAATTTGGTCGAAAGAGGGAAGTCGAGGTAACTGAAGGACTGATTGGTGAAGAACAAGGTGTACTTAGAAGTGGTAGAGGATGTGTGGATCAATTTTTACATTGAATAAATGTTGAGAAAATGAGAAGAAAAGAATAAAAAATTGTATTTATGTTTTATGGATTTGCAACAGGCATATGATAGAATTAATAGGAAAGCTCTATGGCAGGTGTTTAGTGACATATAGTGTTGGTGGTAAGCTTATGAATGGAATCAGAAGTATGTATGACGATATGAGGCGTATGTAAGAATAAATGGAGTTGAAAGTGATTAGTTTAATATTAATAGGGGAGTGAGGCAGGATGTGTTGTCTCCTTGGGTTAATTCAATTATGTATACTGGATGGGGTTATAAAAGAATTAGAGGTGGGAGTGGCAGGGGAAGGTGATAGAATGATGGGAGAAAGAAAGAGTGGAAGAGAGTGGAGGTTGCCCAGCCTATTATACGCAGATGATTTGGTTTTGTGTGGCGAATCTGAAGAGAGTTTGAGAGGATTGGTAGAGGGATTGGCAGGGTGTGTAAAAGGAAGGGTTTGAAAGTAAACGTAGATAAGAGTAAAGGTTATGGTTGTGAGTGATTACAGTCTCCGGTGTGATTATGTTGGATGGTGAGCAAATTGGACACAACTGTCTGGTTTAAATACTAGGATATAATGCTGGATGAAAAGGGAAAGGATGATGCAGAGTGCAGTAGGAAAGTTGTGTATTATAGGATGGTGGCTGGAGCAATTAAATCGCTGGTGGATGTAAAGGGACTAAGTTTTGAGTGCGCTAGGGTCTTACATGAGCGTATGTTGTTACCTGTGTTAATGTATAGTAGTGAGACTATGGTCTGGAATAAGAGGTATAGATCATAAAGTAACAATGTGCTTCAGATGGAAAAACTTAGGGGCGTGAGAAAGAATTGATAAATGAGGAAATGAACGCCATTAGGGAATTGTGTGTATGAGAAAAGGAGTAAAACTGAGAGAATAAATGAAAGTACATTGAGATGGTCTGGTCATGTGGAAAGGATAGAGATAGTGGTTGGCTTAAGCGGATGTATAGTGGTGAGGGTGCTGGGAATCGACTGGCTGGGAGACAGAAAAAAAGTGGATTGAGTCAGTAAAGGAATTCCTGGAGGAGAGGAATGTGGCTTGGCGAAGCCAAAAGAACGGTGTATGAATAGAGTGAACGGCGGGTTTTTTGAGTGGGTGTGGTTGTGGCCACCTGGGCCAATGGATAAACCCTACATGGACGAGATGCCCATAATGAGGGTTCGTTGCAGTCCCCTTGAAGCCTCTAGCGTGGATTCTCTACTCCGACGAGTTCTCACTAAAGGGTATAAAGGAGCAGTAAGGCTGGGCTTTCTTTTCGACTTGGGGTCATATTCTTTCTATTACTTTTCTGTTTCCAGTGCATGCTACGCACCTTACCTCTAGTCTTGGGGAAAGAAGGAGAATAATATAATAATAATAATAATAATAATAATTAATAATGAATAATATATAATAATAATACATAAATAATAATAAAATATAATAATTAAATAATAATAATAATAATAATAATATTTACTTTTAACTCAATTCTCTGAATTTCTACCTGCTTTTCATTTAATTTCTTAAATACTAGTCTAGAAAATTAGTTTGCCATAGAAAGTAAAAGGCATATTTATATTTATTAGTTCTGACCGGTATCGTCCGTAAACCTTCGGACATCTTCAGAGTTTAGATTCTAACAATTGAATGAATTATATAATACAAGATTTAAAAAATTAAAATTAAAATTAGATTTTAGATTTTAGTATTTCAATATTATATTTAATTTAAGGTGACAATACGTTTGACCTTTATGTTAATCGTCTGTTTAATTTTTAAATGTGCAGCCTCAGCTATTTTTCAGTTTTTGAGCTTTCGGCATGAGGAGTGTAAAATTTTTAATGACTGTGAGATATCAGGTATAGTTGTTTGTTTGGTTCAATGAACAATGTTCGTATATTTTACTAAGGTTTAAACGGTGCAGGTATGCCCTATCTGTTAATCTATTAGTAGTGTAACCAATAATACGTCAACGTACAGTCAGACTCGGGACTTGCGAATTGGTACACGACATGGTGATTAACTGAAGGGGGTATCCTTAGTAGAGAAGCAGGATGAAAGTTTTCTTGTTTTGTGGTATAGTTTAACTGTGATTTTTGTGTTACTTGTAGATTTCATGTGGGTGTTAAGTAATCGCCCGCGTAGGCATTTTTTCCTCTTTAATCAAAGTCTTTTTTGCATTGAAGTTTAAAATAAAATTTAATGTTTTCAGAGATATTATTTGTATTGTCCTGTTTTTTTTATAGTTTGCTGATATTTTGTTATAATTTTTTCCGTTAATTTAAAGGGGTGGTTACAGTTATCAGGTTCTGTTAATTCATTTGAACTTCAACTATACCACAAAAACAAGAAAACTTTCTCCTGCTCTCTACTAAGGATATAACCCTTTCAGTTAATCCCATGCCATTCGTGTACGCAATTCGCATCGTACCAGAGTCTGACTGTTACGTCGACGTATATTGGTTACACGACTAATAGATTAAAAGATAGGGCATACAGCACCGTTTAAACCCTTGTAAAATATACGAACATTTATTCACTAAACATAACAAGAACACAACTATACCTGATATCTCACAGTCATTCAAAATTTACACTCCTCATGCGAAGCTCAAAAACTGAAAATAGCTGAGGCTTACTACATAAAACATCTAAACCAGACATTAACATAAGTTTCAACGTATTGTCACTTAATTAAAATATAATATCGAAACTAAAATCTAAAATCTAATTTTTATTTTAATTTATTTAATCTTGTATTACTATAATTCATTCAATTGTTAGAATCTAAACTCTGAAGCATGTCCGAGGTTTTACGGAACAATACCGGTCAGAAACTAATCAATATAAAATATGCCTTTGCTTTCTATGCAAACTATTTTCCTGACTAGTGATTAAGAAAATTAAATGAAAATCAGAAGAAAATATTCAGAGAATTGGAAAGTTAAAAGTTAATTTTACCTAAAAAGAGGAGACATAGAGTTTCTAATTATTTTTCTGCGAAACAGCGAAAATAATAATAATAATAATAATAATAATAATAATAATAATAATAATAATAATAATAATAATAATAATAATAAATAAAATAAATAATAAAATATATAATAATAATAATAATAATAATAATAATATAATTATTATTATATTATTATTTTCAATACAAATTTCCGTTGTAAAGGATCGTATTCAACCAAAGGGAACTTTGACATGACAAGTTGTGAGAAGAATTTCTCTTCATCCGATTCAAAATTTGCCTTAAACCTTTTTCAATAAATTCCTAAAATCGATGAAACATTTTTCAGAGTCATAAATTCCTAAAATCGAAATTGGCTTTAATAATAATAATAATAATAATAATAATAATAATAATAATAATAATAATAATAATAATAATAATAATAATAATAATAATAATAATAATAAACCTATTTTTAATGAGTAATATTAAGAAAAATAAATTAACCCACCTTTACATGTTGATCATTCGACTCTCTCTGAATGACAATCGGATTTTCATATTTAATAAAATCATCGTTGACTTGGTTTTCATGAAGCTCAAATTTCACATCTAATTCTTTTAACTCGGACTTTATGAATCCATTTTGATATAATTCTTCATCATTAGAACTTATTGGCAATGGAATATTCGTTTCATTTCGAGGAAAGATCTGAAATAAAATGAAGAGAGATGAATAACTTTCAAGGGATATAACACAATTCAAAATGAAGCCAGACCAGAACCAAGAAATGAAGCCAATCTCATTTAAGGATCAATCAGTCTACCAAAAGAAACCAACCCAAGTCAGACCAAAGGGATGGTATTGAGAAGACTTTCTTATTCAACTTAGGTCATTCATGTTCTTATTGTTTATCAAGTGATTGCTTTTGAAAAAGGTGTGTTAGAAATTTAGAGGAAATATTAAGAATATTGAGAGGTATTCAAATGTAGTCAAATTTACAATAGTATTTTACAAATAAGAGAAAATATGAACGTCAATATATAAATGGTGTTACCCCACACCATTTTACTATATTTCCTTCAACCTCTCTTTTGTTATTATATTATAAATATGAATGCAAACCCGTTTTAATTTAAAATTATGAATATACATTATACATTCATTCAGTGAAAAAAATATAAAAATGTAAAAAATAAAAATACTGTACGCTAATCAATGAATATGACAGGCAAAAGAATCTCCATTTATTTTTATCGCTATTCTTACCTGACTTTTATGTAGTTCAGATGTTTGCTTAATGTGTTGACCATTCAGTGTATCTTCTTCATCGATGTCAAAAGGCTCATCTTTAATTTCAATTTCGCTTTTGATTTCCAGGTTTGAGAAAAGCATCTTTTTCTGTGAGAAAGATATTCGGACAATAAAAATTAATTCTAATAATAATAATAATAATAATAATAATAATAATAATAATAATAATAATAATAATAATAATAATAATAATAATAATAATAATAATAATTTGATTAAATAATCTGATATGCTTTTGCGGGTGATGAAACAGAAGTCAGGACAGAATAATGGATCTACGGAATTTTAGGAGGTAAAAGCTCTTGCAATGCATATTGCAACGAGCATGCAGAGTAGTGGTTAGGTATAATGAATTTTATAATGTAATTTATTATATTTTATATTTATTATCATATTACTATTATATTTTATATTTATTATATTTTATATTTTCTAGGCAAGATGAAACTGAACAAATCTGGATGCAAATGAATGAAGTGTTTGTTAGTAGTGCAAGAGAAGTATATGGATGTGCTAAAGTAGGAAGTAAGAATGTTAACAGTGAATGCTGGAATGAAGAGGTGGTGCAAGCAGTTAAAAGTAATAAAAAAAAGAGGCTTGGTTGAATGTACTAAAAGACAATGATGTGCTCTCAGAAGAAAGGTGTTTGGAACTATATAAGGAGGAAAAAAGGAAGACAAAGTTGCATATGTAGGAAGAAAAATGAGGTAAATGAATAATTTGGAAGGAGGATGAATGATGACTTGCAAGGGAATAGGAAGCTCTTTTGGAAGGAAGCGCGAAAGGCTAATAATGAGATTAAGAGGAATCTGCAATTTTTGATTTTTTGATATTCGTGATGTCACACGAAATATAATTTGTAAACAAACATTTTTTAAGTTCAATATAGTATTATTTTTAACCCTAGGCCCCAGATCTGGGTTCAAAATCATAAAATAGGGCCTATAGTCTATGACACAATGAAACAGCAAAACTAAAGAGTGTTATGGAAACACCTGCTATTATTTGTAATATTGATAAATGTTACATCAGAAATAAAAGAAACTTGTTTGAAATATGATCTTTTGTTGACAATAGTGTAGAAATTTGGAACAGAGTAGTGTTGCTATAATATTATTATTCTAATATTTTTAATATCTCTATTGAAGTTAAATCACTTAAAATATAACAAAAGAAAAAATTAAAATTATATATATATATATATATAAAAAAGCAAAAAATCCAAAAAATCAAAAAATCATAATTTTTTGGATCAAAAAATCAAGTGAAAAAATCAGTTGATTTACATCAAAAATATATATAAATATATTATATATATAAAATATATATATATATATATATATATATATATATCATATATATATATATATATATAATATATATATATATATATATATATATATATATCGTATATATATATATATATATATATATATATGTATAATATATTTATAATATATATATTATATATATATATTAATATACTATACTATATATATATCAATATATATATATATATATATAGTATATATATAGATATTAATATAATATATATAAATAAGTTACTATATGGAAATACATATATTAGTATATATATATATATATATATTTTTATATATAGTCTAATATATATTATAATATATATATTAGTAGTATATGCAGTCAATCAATTGTGTACTTTGGTTAAGGATAATTTCTTTAAATTGTAAAACTTGAAAATTTCTTTCTAGCGACATCTTTAGTCTCAAATCAAAAAGAAATATGCTTAGTTGATTGCACCAGATGCCTTTTTGATCGCTTATGTGACAGATTCATTTTTGTTTGTTCCTCCATTTTATTGCTTTAGTGACTTGTAAGATCAACAATTTGTAAGAACTGTATGTTTAATAGATAAATAAATTGTTGTATTGCTTATGAAAGAACTTGTGCTGTATGCAATCTCCGTTAATAACTTTGTATGGGAATATCTGTTTGATTCTTTCACCCTCTCACGAGCCAACCATTTTCGGACAAAATTTACTTCAATTTTTATCTGCATGTGCATTCGAACCGATATATCTGGTAAGTTTTTCATAATTTGGGTCAGTGTGACAGTCTTTATAGTTCCTTCAAATACTTTGTGAATGTATTTTATTCTTCCAATTATACCCTCAGCAGTTCCAGTTTGGCGTGTTTTCTGGTGTAACACTGCAACCATCGCAGGTTATTTCTTTTCACGGGAGGTTCATAAGGACTAGTTTAGCATTCATCTTTCACTTGGATTATTGTGCCCAAAAGCATTCACTTTCTTTTCTTTCTGGTAAGCTACTTTCATTTTGGGGCCATACACATTCATATTTTATCAGTTCTCTTAGCAATATTCTCAAATTAAGTTCTTTTTGGGAAAAAAAGCTCGCCAATTCGTTCCTTGGCAAGTCCTTGCAAGAGCCAGACGCATAGACCAATTACATGTTGTGGCTAACATCGAAAGGCTCCCTAAAGCCAATCCAGTGGTTATAGAAGACCAACTGGCGTGAGCCATGTCCTCTCACATACATTAATCCATGGATGCAATCTTCCGCTGTACGCCGGTCGCTCGCTACCTCATAAGTCATATAATCGAAGTAATTTAATAATAATTAATGCTAATTGAATAGATAATAATAATAAGAATAATTTTTGCTGTATGTGATACAGTAAAACTAATATTTTATTTGGTTATGTATAATAAAGATTAAGATTGTTATATCATCTGATGGAAAGTTGAAACTTCGGATGTTAGATACTTTGTAAGGTATATAGGTATATAAGTCTATATATATATATATATATAGTATATATATAGTATATATTATATATATTATTACTATATATATATATATATATTAGTATATATACTATATATATAGCAGTTTCAAATATATATGTATATATATGATTGAGTATTATGGGATGTACCAGGTATAGTATCGTCATTTGGTATCTAGTATGGTGAGGGCAAGTAAAATGCGGTGGTCTCATTTTTCTTGGTATCGGGGTATATCGGTAGGATATGACCGGATATCGCTTGGCCGAATACTTCTTAACTATTTTGGCGATGAAGATTATTCAGTGAGAGCGACTTTTTAAATAGGGATAATAAATCTAGTAATTATCTTGCAGAATAATAATTTACCACTTACACGAATTTTTTGACGTTTCGTTTTTCAAAAAAATGAGGGGTCAATAGAAAGTTTTGTGTTTTTGGTTAGCGATCAAAACGAAATTATGAGGTTTACAAAAACTGGCAAAGCGTATGGTTATTGCGTGGGTAAACTATGCTAGCTGATTGGCAAAATTCGTGCATATTGTTTACTGTATTTTCATGTAGATTCGCAGAGAAAACTCTGTCTGTCTACGGTGAAAAGAAGTGCCTTCTTATCTATTATTATCTGTCTGTACTTGACCTGCGCCTAAAAGTTAAGATAGTATCTGTTATAGTCTGATGACACATACGAAAAAATTCAAGATGCCAGCTCGTAAAGTTTTTGGAACTAGCAATACTCCTTTGCAGCGCGAGTGTCTTTTTGAGTCTAATTTTTATACATCATTACAGATTGGTGACATTTTCATATGTTCTCTCTTCCAGGGCCGAATAGTTTCCTTCACTTGTTGCAAAGTCTGAAAAATTTCGGGAACAACATGGCTAGTAAAAGGAAGAGTCAAAGACTGGCACGTTTCCGCACTCAGCATGAATAACTCACTTGGACTTGGTTGAACTGAAATATGCTGCCTTGCTGAGCTCTACCACCGGCAGTCTAGTGTGATGTTCTAGTAATATAGGGCTATGCTGGCTAAAGGCAGAGTGGACGAAAATGTCAGAAATTACCCAGCAGCCTACTCTTGAAGTGGAAGCTAACAAAAAGTTGTTTTTTACATTTTTTCACATTTTAAAGTTTCGAGTCACAGTCTGAAGTAAGATAGGAAGAAAACTAAGAAATAGGGTCAAAAACATGTCACTGCAAGAGGAAAAGCTGGAATTGGAATAGAAGGGCTTTCCATAACTGAACAAGACTTTTGACATCCTCATTGCCAAGTTGTGTTGATTTAAAGCTAATTGTTCAGAATTTGCAGGGTCACCATGTCCAGGTTGTGTCTGACTGTAAAGAAACATGAAGTGCACATCTCCTTCTCTTGTTCTAAGGATATGACGATCCCTGTCAAAGAACCAGTGTTTAATAATAGTCAAAGAGAGAAGGTTGAATCTGTTGGACAGCATCAAATGGATTAACAGATCTACCTGAGCACAGAAGACAAATTAAAAGCAAAAGAGACAAGAAGATGAATTAAGAAAGAATTTCCGAAAATGAGCAGAAAAGGAAGGAAGAATTAACATTACAACCAAATGAAGTTCTTTTCTCTGACGAAGATGAAGAGCCCTCTGTTACAGATGAAGAATTTGAAGATCCTTTGCAAATTCTGTGTGATGATTTTGATGTACCTTCAACTTCAAGTACAAGTCAGTATAATAAACATTACAATTGAGCAAGTTGTTTGCAATGCAAGTTAGGTTATGGTGTCGGTCTCAAGTGCTGCACAAGCTTCCATTACAACAGCGCATTTTCTGGATGCTGATTAATCACTGAGGAGACAGGAGACTTAGTGGTTGATGGCACAATAAAAGTTACAGAAAAGGGCACAAAGAAATATAAGTCTATGTGAAATCACTTGATGACTGAGTTTCCATGCCTGCGATGCCTAGGAATAGGCAATATTGAATGTATCTTTTTGATGGACGTAAAGATTCCACTAAAGTTCTGTTACAAGAAGTAAATGTTAATGAACAAATGTTTAAAAATTAATGTGATTGTTAAAGAAGAGCATTACAGTGTTTGCAGTGGCATGCACAGGGTGGAATGTCATCCTTTGCATTGGTTACTTAGCCTGAGAGAGACTTACGAAAGGAAACCCTGCTGAGTGTTATTGGTAACGGATCTGTGTGGATTTCTAAAGAAGAAAGCCAATAAGTGTTGATAAAAGCTGGCAGGCCTGCTAATATGGTGGTGGTAACTCAAACCGAATGTTGAGCGTACTGGGTTGTGGAAGGAGGAGGTCATGTTTCGGGTTGTGTAGGCAAGTAGCTGAATCGTAAACTCATGCTCTTCATACAAATGAGTTCCTTTGCTAATGAGCTACCTTTGCGGCACTTGATTACAGAGTTGGATGGGAAACTTTGTCTAACAAAAGTACAGTGGTATAATGATTGGCACTAATGCTTTTGGATAACTTGCAATGAGAGGCATAGTGAATTCGAAATACCGTTCGATTTTGTCAATAGTATCCTTTCGCTAGAGCCTTGGTGTCCCATTGAGTGGTTATCATCTGTGTGTCAAGAGTAGCAGGCCTAAATCGTACATGGATCAGGGCACTTTATGGTTACAGGATAAACTCAGGCATAGTCCATAAGAGACAGTGATACGTTCCAACTGATACTGGTCAATTACTATGGAAGGATAATTGGTGCCCTGTATATGACGTCACATCTCTCCTGGTAGTGGTTTAACAGCTCAATAGGATTTTTCACTTATGGGGTTTTCAAAATCATGGCCTTTAAAAGGTAGACCAACTTGAAGACGTTGAAAAGGACTGACTGTCAGGGATATCAGTTGTTGGGCTTTAGCTGAAATCTCCTATTGGTTGTTTTATCTATCAAATCGAAATTACTCGTTGGCGGTGGAAGGACGGGTCTGGCCGACTTCTTATCTAAAGTTGACAGCTTAGCTAAATATCTCATGAAGAGGCAGTAGCAGATATTTGTTTAGCCGACTAAAATTTCACGTTTCATCATGGTTCGCATTAGTGAAATGGTGCTTCAGACACTTTTATGCTTGGAAGACCAAGAAAAAAGGAAAGCAGTGGTCCAGAAGATAATTGAATTAAGTAAGAATGAAGATGATGATACACCAGGAGACTATCTGTTCCGCCTAGGAAAAGCATCTGAGAAATCCAAACTGCAACTTTGTGCGCGAGAATTATTCGAATTTAAATCAGAGAAAGAGATGTACATGAGATAACCTCCACTTACATGTAAGCTCAGATATATGCAAGAAATTGGAATGGTAGAAAGGTTTGTTGAAAGAGCCCATGTGCAAGTTCCAAGTGGGCCATGTCCATTGTACATTCCATAGGAGAGATGTGTAAAACAAGGTCACATGAGTAGGGTTCTTGGCACAAGTGTAGTAGCCTCGATAGAGAAAAGACGAGGAGTTCGATTAGAGGGTCGTGCGTCAGAACGGCAAGAAGAAGAGATAATTCTTGAGGAGATGAAGGTGCGAACGCAAGATTTACTGATTCTTGCTAGTGTTGAATCTTTTTACATTTTTACAATGTGGTTTTCGTGGTACTTGATACATATGCGAGGAACACGATAAATATGAAATAAGATGTTTGAGTTCATTAAGACCTGACGTTTTTGAGCCATATATTTCTTGCATAAGTGTGATCTCCTTTTTTCTGGAGAATTTTCAATATACCCATTAATAGATCAAAGCAGCAAATTTGCAGGGTGCATGTATTCATGACAATAAAGAATGAAGATACTTTTAAATAGAGATAGTAGAAATCCAAAAGGCACATGTTTTCGGACCCCCTCATCTCGACAAAAAAGCCATGGAATTTTTTTATTTTAGCCCAGACTCCGAAATTGACACGCCTCTATTCTGACATAGAGCGATTCCTTTATATAGCAGAATTTCTTAGACTAACCCCCAATAAGAAGGCATCATCCGAGCGGTGAAAGCTCTTCTATTAGAAGTGATTTAAAAGCAAACTGAGGCATTTGCTCGCGTTGATGCAAAAAAAAAGATTCAATACAAGTGGGAGCGGCTTATCAGCAAACTGATCCTAATAACAAGCACTGATTGTGCACGATGGTCTTTTTCAAGCAAATACACATACTGAAGAATGAAAGAGGATTTGGAATATGTATAGCTTTGATAAGTTCATCGTGGCCGGAATATTGCATGTGGACATTGTCATTCACCTTCAACAATAGGAATCACACGCAAGGAAGACCTCATCAAAAAAAAACTAAGAAACAGTCAATCAAGGAGCATAAGATAATTCAAATTGCAATCTGTGAAAGAGGAGAGGAGGCTCTACGAAAACATGGAGATGCCTGCCTGCAATGAAGAGAATCTTTCATGTGGTGGCATTGAAAATGGGGCCAGGTTTCATTAGTTATCAGTACTGTGCGTAGAGCAAATAATTTATCAGTCCTCCGCTCTCATGACAGTCGAGAGCGAGCCCATTTTTAGTGTAGATGGGAATGTAACACTCCCAGAAAAGGAAACAGCGCTCTCACCAGATACTAGTGGAAGTAGCTTATGTTTTTGCATCACAATGTTGAAGGAAGTTTATTGAGTTTGAGTAGTTCAAATGATGATCTCATCTTATCGTTTAAAGGAGTAGTATTATAATTTATGTCATGTGTTGAATAAATGAGCGTTTGTTTATTATTGTCTTGTTCAGCTGATTACATTGAGCTTCTCTTCCCTTTCGTATTAGTTTTTATTAATTCTGTTATATCTTGGTAGCTAGTTAAAGAATCTTCTTGTAATTGTAATCATGTTAAATAATAAAAGCTAGTAGCTAAACTTGTTAATAACTTACTGAAAAGGAAATGGAAGATTTATTAAAACATTTACAATTAAACTCTAAAAAGCTATTAATATTATATTTCTGCATTTATTATTCTTCAAGATACTATTTAAGTTTATAAATAGTAAATTATAGCTGGGCGCCACCAAATATGAAATAATTGCACTAAGTATGGGTTCTGCAGGGCATGCAATTCCTGAGTTGCCGTAGCAGTGCTCAATATGTTCGTATCCTCATTACTGGTGGTACAGTTTATTATACGAGTCACTAAGACAGTATCGGTCATCAGTATCAGCAACTAAAAAAAATAGGTATCGCTATCAGTAAACGGGGCCTATGTTTTCTGGTATCGGTTAAGTACCCTTATTATATATTATTATGTATAATATTATATATATATAGTTATATATACTATATAGATAAGTATATATATATTATATTGCGTAATAATAGTTATATTTTATAGTTTTTATAGTTATCATAGTTATTATATATAGATATAATATAATAATAGAATATATATATTGAAAAATATCGATATAATTACTTGCCTACTTTATATATCTGCGTATATAGCTAGTATATATATGATGCTATTATATATATATGTATAGTGAGTAGAGGTAGTCGCGCTGCGTAATATAGGTATATATATAGTATTTAGGTATGTAAGTATTTAATATTATTACGATTATATATATATATATATAATAGGGATGTATTATTATATGTGTGTGTGTGTGTGAGCGTGTCTCTGCGTGTGTGTGTGTGTGTGTGTATTTGTATGTATGAGTATTTTTTATGCAAGGCACCCTTTGAGCATGAGTATACAGATTTCGCTTTTTTCCCTACCATTTCCTGACAGCTTCTCTCTCTCTCTGCATCTCTGCGTGTGTGTGTGCGTGTCCTCTGTGTGTGTGGTGTGTGTGTGTGTGTATTTGTATGTATGAGTATTTATGCAAGGCACCCTTTGAGCATGAGTATCAGATTTCCTTTTTTCCCACACTTTCCTTGACAGCTCTCTCTCTCTCTCTCTCTCTGTGTGTGTTCGTGTCATCTCTCGTCCTGGTCTCTCTCATCTCTCTCTCTCTCTCCTCTGCGTGGTGTGTGTGTGTGTGTGTGTGTGTCTCTGCGTGTGTGTGTGTGTGTGTGTGTGTGTGTATTTGTATGTATGAGTATTTATGCAAGGCACCCTTTGAGCATGAGTATCAGATTTCCTTTTTTCCCCACATTTCCCTTGACAGCTCTTCTCTCTCTCTCTCTCTCTCTCTCTCTCTCTTCTCTATATATATATACTATATATATATATATGTATATATATATATATATATATATATATATATAGTTATATATATATAAATATATACTATAATATATATATCTATATATATTAATATATATATATAGTATGATGGGACGATTAATCGTCATCGTCATCGTCAATCGCAAGATCCGGCATATTTTTGGTTTCAATCGGTCATCGGCAAATTTCGCTGATTTATTTTGCGCGATTAATATGAACAAGATGATTAGAATTATTAATAATCGATTAGAAGAACTCAATAAATAAAATAATGAATATAATAAATATCAGAATAATATGATAATATATATAATAGTAATTAAAAATTTTAATAATACTATATTGTATATTATAACTATAGCGTGGTATACTATATATATAAATAGATGGTATATAAGGGATGATTATATATATATATATAATATATAATTATATATAGTTATATATATATATATAATATATATTAGTGATTGGACAATTAATGGAATTTTTGCCGATGACGATGACGATTAAGATGCCAAATTTCCCGATGACGATGACGATTAATTGAAAAAATCTTTTTTTATTTCTTTCTTTCTCTCTCTCTCTGCTCTCTATATATATATATTATAGTATATATATAGTATATTATATATATATATTATATATAAATATATATATATATATATAATATATATATATATATATACTATAATATATATATATATATATATAATATAGTATATATTACGGTTATATATTCATACTTTATATATATATATATATTATACCGTACGCTAAACTGATGAAAGTTAGAGTCGAATGCCGTATTTGCAAGGTAATTTACAGTATTGCAGAGTAATTTCAAACGAACGAAGAGTGCGGTTTTCGACATTCTTTTGTTTAATTTATGATGCATAGCAACAGCTTCCGTAACGCACGCCGACGATATTGGCTCTTCTATTTTTTACAATTTATGTTATTTAGACGCTGAATTTATCATTTTTATGATAAAACTTTTTATACAATTTTATGCGGTGAGTGCAGTGATCCAAAAATATTTGATATATTATGTATAAATTAAAATAATTAAGTAGGCCGAGATGTAGGCTCTATTAGGACCCCCAGTGTAAAGTGACTTATAGAAATTTCATTATATTTATTTTTTACCATCTGTTCTTAGTTAGTTTATTCATGGTAGAAAGCTTTGGGTTAGGCATAAACCAAAGCCTAATTTTTCCTTAAGGGTTTCCTAGTAAGGGACCTACGGCCGATTTTCTAAATTTTACTATTGTATATAGCACTTTAAATTTAAGTAGACCAATGTAGGCCCTACTTGTTTATAATAATTACTTTATTTTGTATTTATTTTTGATCATTATCAATTATTTAATAGTTATCTAATATTGTTTTTCGTTATTGATTGTATGCTAATTTTGTCTTTTACCCAGGAGAAATATCTGGGTGTGATGCTTCAGGCTGCGCTTATTGTAAAAGAGAGAAACAGCAATTATACTAACTCGACTGTCACTTCTGTGTGTTTAGACATTCCCTAACGAAAGGAAGTTCTGCTTGTTACAGCGCAGCGCTTCTATTGGTGACACCTGGATTTGAAGCAAGCATACCTGTAGTAGTAGGATCCCCAATCAACCCAGCCCTCCTTCTGAATCTGCACACCAGCTTGTTTGTGCTGTAGAACCTCGCGAAGTCTGCATTTTAAACTATTTTCTACACTGGTTAGGAAAGTTATTTATTGATTATTATATTATATTATTGATTATTATTAATTATTATTATTATTATTTATTATTATTATTATTATTTAATTATTATTCATTTATTATTAGTTATTATTTTTTATATTATTCCTTTTTTAATATGTTTATATTTTCTATATATAATAATATTATATATATATATTATATATATAGTTATATATAGTATATAATAATATATATATATACTAATATATATAGTACTATATATTACTATTAATTATTATTTATATATATAATATATAGCGTGGTACCGTATAGCCGCTTGTGGTAGGTAGAGCCGGCTGTGTGGGTACGGTATAGCCGCTTGTGGTACGGATAGCCGCTCGCGGGGCTCAAAAAGTAAAAAAGTAGACATCAGTTGTCTTCAATGTCTGTACAAGGGACTTTACAAAATCCCCGCATTGTCCGTATTGTGCTGGTGGGTTTGGCTTCTTCCTTCTTCTTCCTATTCAAATTCTTACTTCTGCCACTCTCTCCACAATTTCTGTTCTTTACTGGTACGTTCATCTCCGCACTCGTAGTCGCATGGTTGATTACGGGTTCCACTCCTCTGTCCCTGACTACCTGTACGCAATGTTCGTCTTCTACCTTGCTATTGCACATGGGGGGTGTGTACAGATGTCGTGACCCCTGAGCTAACAGAGTTGGTCCGTATTGTTTGACGGTCATATGGATGTGCGCACCGTCAGCGGAATGAACAGAACAAGATACGGTATTGGTCTTGTCTTTCTTGCGACGAGAGAAGTCTCGCTACCGTATGCAGAGACTGCATTCCTACTTATCATTGCTTCTGGATAGGCCACTACGCTCCCTAACGACAATTGGTGGCTCTTCGAGTCTTCTTTGGTCTTCTCGCATGGGCCCTATCTCAGGAGAAGCAAAGTTAATGAGTGAGTTGGTTCTACGGTGCCACCATGGATGTTCGTGCCACTAGGTGGTGAGATCAGAAAGCTTCTGATGCTTCCTGGTGCAGATTGTCTGTCCTTCATTAAGTGGTCCTGCTCCAACCTCCAGAGATATCTAGGTTCATTCCGACATCTTGTGTGTGTACAAAAATACTGCCTCATGACGTCCACTATTTTCTGGCGTCTATGGACCCGAAGCTTCTCCATGGCAAGATAGGAGCAGACGAGCGGCCAGATATGGTCTCGCTGCGCCGTTGTTCAACTCCGACTATGGACTCACCAGGCTCAATTGTTCGCTAATTTCCTGCCCTGTAACTTGTCTCCTCTTCTCCTGCGCTCATGGCATTTCCTCGTTTCCTGACTACCGAGTATGGTGCCTCTCTTGTGGCCTACGCGCACCGGGTTTCACTTCTTCGCTTTCTTCTCCATTTATACTTTTTCTTCCCCCACACCTGCGGTTTCTTCGGTTCCCTCTTCCTTCCGCTGAGCTTCTTCTTCTGTCCCGGTGTACCAGCCTCATCCTGCGTACGCCTAGTCCATCTACAGGGCGCCGTCGTCTACCCCTATTCATCCCTCGACTATTTATCGGGTATAGAGGCCTGCGTCTATTCGTACTTTGGAACTAGGCAATGGCAGTACATGCAAGGCGGAGCTGATGTGCCATCTCGCCATGCTAGCGGGGTCTCACAAGTGGAGCTCTCGTTCGCGCCAAAACCGGGCTCCTCTTCAGCGTCGTTTCTCTGACGCAGTTCGTCGCCGAACTACCCAGGCCGCGACGCAATACAGCCCTAGACGGATATTGTTTTTATCACCATCGGTATGGCCTGAAAGCGAAAAGGTGCAACCAAAAGCCGCCTGTATACATTTTTTTCGGGGGAATACCCTCGTAGCCAGCCGGCTTCATAAAGTGCAGTTATGGATAGACAGCGGTGTCCACGCCCTCTGTTTGTTCTTTTTCCGTCACTTGCTTCCAGAACGTCGTTTCTCATGCTCAGGATGTCTCGCCGCGCCTTTTCGAACAGTTAGTGCATAAACTCTGTTCATGGTTCTGATCGATCACAGGTGCGTCGTTTTCGCTTCTTCATCTCGAGATATCTAACCAAAAGTCCCGCTTGTTACCCGCTCCTGACCGTGGCTCTTTACGCAGGCCACATGGTAGGATGTGACGATCCTGTCCTATGGTAGCAAGTTTGGTGTGCAGCCCTTAGACTCTCTCTTGCCGCGTCAATTATCCGCGCTGGGAGTTTCGTGGTCGCTGCAGTGTCGTTAACCGACTGACGACACCATTTTGGGAGGCTGCATGTTTCTTGTTCCTAGCGATGCTTTCGAACCTTGATTTGGGTCGATACTGCAGAAACAGGTGAGAGATTGTGGGTTAGAGGATAGGGTTGTAACGGAGGTTCATGAGGGTGGTACACGCGTCTCTGTCACTTTACCGGTTGCAGGATACTCCTGTCGTAGATTGTTGTAGCATCAAGTTCAGTTGTTGCTGTCTGCTCTTTAAAGGCATCTACGATGTGGTTTGGCGTCCTTCTTTCTGGTACCCGTGTTATGACTCCCCTTCTGTGCACTTATTTAACGGCAGAGCTAGGAGTATTTCCGGCGCTGTTGAACCTTCGTTCTTCGTCCTCTTCCGCTGTTCACATCTGTGCCGTCACTATATAGAGACTCTGGCTGCTCCCATTTTCGCTCGTGCTGGCGTCTGCCTCCTGACAAGCTCAGGGCAGCCAATGCGGAGTTTGAGCACATGCTCGAACTTGTGAGGTACGGTTCTCTCCCCCCTCCATGATTGCGTTTCTAAATGGATGCGCCGCTTAGCTGTGATAGTGTAGGGGAGCGGCCTGATTAGGGAGATATTTAGGGCTTTGAGAACGCTTGTACGATAACAGACAGCGTACGCCGGGGGTCATGATGGGCTTCCGGGTCTCCTGCAAACTATCCAGTCTTCAACGTCTCTATATCTGGCTAGTAAGAATCCATTTTAGTAAATTGGATCTTGTCGAGGGCTTCCACCAGATCCCATCGCAACTATGAGGCATAACACGGGAAGGGACTGGAGTCCATGCATTCACTCCAAGTTTGGCCTCTTTTTGAGTATTATCCAAGATTAATGCGTTCGGTATTGAGGGGTGGCCAGCTCAGGACTTTTCAACGGCTCAGTCGATGACGTTCTTGTAGAGGTCCCTTTGCTTTGCTTATTCTCGATGACCTCCCTACATCAGCTTCCTCTTCTGCGCTCTGCCGAGCATGAGCAACATCTACGTGGCGGTTTTTCTGCCAGGTTGGGCGAGATGTGTGCAATGCGTCTTCAACCTCGGCATAGTGTGTTTGTTGCGTGTCGCCTGTCTCTTACCTTTCTAGGACACACGGTTTCAGCGGATGGCATTTGCCCTCTTGCAGATGCGCGGTCGAGGCCATCTCGCGACCTTCCGTAGGCCTGATCTCCTCGAGAAGCAGGCTCGTGCAGTGACCCTGCTCGAGCGTATGCTTAACTTTCTATCATCCCGTTTTGCCTCAAATCGGCCTAGATGTATTCTTCGGACCGCCCTCACCAGCTACTGTCTATCGTGCCGCCACAAGCCACTCGGAGTGCAGTTCTACAAAGTGGACTGGTCTGGAGTGCAAGCTACGCTGCTTGTTGAAGCTTCCAAAGAAGGCACTCGCTTGCTCCACTACTCTTAGTGCCACCCTCAGCGACTAGTTCAGGCTCCGACCAGATTCAGTGTAAGATGCGGTTTCCGATTTCTTGCTGTACGGTAGGTGTTTCTGCACAGCAACACGTGAAAGGAGATGTGGTTGCAGTCACTCTATTCAGCTTTTTTCTCTTCGTTCGCTCTAAAGCGTTGCAACTCCTGAGACGCTCGCTGTTTGACATCGTCGCTTTTTGGGGGGAGTTACTTCGCAGATGTATCTCGCCGTCGTCATTTCCGCTAACTTTCTGGAGGGTACGTGAGTTATCCACTAATAACCTCATAGATCACCAGAACACATCTGTACTCCATTCGCTATTGGGTCTCCAGAAACGAACGGCACTCTCCTCGAGAAGCTCGTCACCTTGAGTATGTCTCACAGTTCACTACTGATGTCAGACATATTTCAGGTGTCGACAACTCATCACTGCTGAACTGGCTCTCTCGCCGCGATTGAATCGAGGCAATTAGAGTCGGCGATTTACAGTGTCCTTACCCCAGACTGCGAGCTACCAACGCTACTGGCAACGTGGCCAGACCTAGAATCTGAGATCCTGGGGCTGTCCACACAGATTTCTTCGTCTCAAAGCCTGGGTGGCTTCCAACTTCCCTGGGGATAAGAGAAGGAAACGTTCTGTGCAGTATGTCCTCTCTAAGGGATCTCCTCGTCTTTGAGGGTCGTATGCACCTGCAAATCATTCCGCAAGGCTGTTTTCCGTCATCTTCAACGGCGCTTTTCCACCGCAGTGGCAATTAAGGAGGCTTCAAGCCGCAAAACATGGTTGTCCTGGCCCCGATTTGTGTTGGCCTGAATCTGATGGCGCGACGTGTAGCAACCATCTTCTGGGTGTCGCTACTTGTCCTTACCGCTGGCCAGTGCGTTCTTAGAGGTCCAACCCGTCCAGTCCAAGTCTCTCTGGCACCTTCTTACCACGCCTGGTGCTCCTTTGAACGATCTGTGGCCTACAATCGTACATCGTGTGCCTCTGCCTGCCCTCTCAGCGGTACAGGAAATACATTCTACGGTGCTTCATGATCGTTCACACGATGAGCTCCAGAGGCTTCTCCTCTCGTCTGTCGCCAACCGGGAACACAAAGCTAAAGCTTTCTTGCTCATTGGATATTTCGCGCGCTGTTGGTGTGCCGCTTTCTGTCAGCAACGACTCAAGGAGACCCTTTTGAATCCTTCTTACGGAGAGATTTGATGAATCTTCTTGGGTTCAGAGGAAGATTCATCGATAACGCCTTCTTTCAATCTAAAAGCCGGATGCTACGGCAAATTATTGAACGTGTTCCCCGTCAGCTACGACTTCTCTTCGTAGCTCAGCCCAATCCCGGAAAGAACTATGTGATCTGACCTCTCCTTCTATTCGTAATGCTTGCATTCGTTCGGGTTCTGTGTTAAAGAAGGATGCTGGCACTGTCCGTGTGCACTGCCTGAAGTGAGTGTACTGTGTTCGCTGCTTCGTCTTCTGGTGACGATGTGCTCTTTCGACAGTCTTTCTCCTCCTCTACAGCCGTACCACGCTTTGGCGTTATTACTTACCGTCGCTTGGAGCGCTGTGTATTCGTCGTGGAGACCAACGTCCTTCTCGTCCACGAGCAAGGTGCAACTCTCATATCCCTAAGGAAGGCACCTTCTGTCCTGCACTCAGTGTTTTGTTTCATCATGACTCCGCACCAGGCAACCGCTCTCCAACCTGAAGTACGATGACCTTTTTCCAGTGAGTACGTTGAGGAAGGAGAATTCTTCCGATTCGAGCGTCCCATCACGCGACAGAGAGTCGTTTTCGCATCGAGTAGCTTTAAGCCTGCTTTCTTCGAGCGAATCCTCTTCCTGTTCTCGACCTTGAGGATTGTAACTTTTGTTTCAATTTCTCCTCCCTTCAACTCGTTCTTTTCTACGTTCCTAATTTCTCCTCCTGCAATTAACTCCTCGCTCCTATTCTCTCCTCACTCTATCCTCTCGCGCTTTTCGCTGATCCTCTTCTTATCCTCGGCCCACCCGCGACTCCTCCCCGCCACCAGCACCAAATACACCGGCTGCAGACTCCACCACGGTCAATCGTCCACCTGCTTCCTCATTCGGCTCCAGGGATTCTTTAGCCTCAGCTCCAACTTCGGGCTACTCTTAGACACATTGCAGACGTTTCGACTCCGCCCGATCACCGCGCTCTCAATCTGGGATCCTGTCCAAGAACTCCAGCTCCACAAGTCCTACTAGACAAACTATCGAGCAGAGGTAGGCAATACTCCCGTTCCCTTAGCGCTCGCGCTGCTTGTCGATTCGCTGTATCGTGCCACGTTCCAGAGCATCGTGTATTAGTGCCGTACGCTACTGTGAAAGTAATCGAATGGCCGGTATTTGCACGGTAATTTACAGTATTGCAGAGTAATTTCAAACGAACGAAGAGTGCGGTTTTCGACATTCTTTTGTTTAATTATGATGCATAGCAACAGCTTCCGTAACGCACGCCGACGATATTGGCTCTT
>JABUQX010004885.1:5000-12500 GCA_015478945.1 Trachelipus rathkii
TCGCGGTAATGGTTTTCGGTATTTACATGTGGTTGGTCTGAGTCATCTAGATTATGGATATCTTTGTGAAGTGAAGATTCATCATCTTCACTCATCATTTGCGTAACGGCTAATGCTGTTACGTCTGTATCCTTGATCATATTGTAGAAGTGATTGTCGTCGTTTAAGACCATCCAATCACGATTCTTAGTTTTTTCGACATCCTTAATCATCTTATCAAAGTTAATCTTCGCCATGCCTTGGAAATTAACTATGTGTTCGGTGTCTTTGTTCAAAGTTAATCCTTTTGCTTTTAAGATGTAAGCATAACTTGAGTCATTCTTCTTTATCCGAATGGCGTAGGATTTAGGGCCAGTGCACACAAAACTATCAGCTATATCTCCAGGCCCTATTTCATCCGTCAGGTTTCCTAAGAATTTTCCAGTATCAGGAATATATTGGCCTTCACGAGCTGTGAAAACACAGCTGTCGGTATCACAGTAAAGTACGCGTTGACCTAGAGAATCGAGGAGATTATATAGTTCCACCCTAGCGTAGGCGGTGGTAAAGGATGCAACAGCTACATTCGTGGCCTTTGCTGTTTTATTAGTGAAGGCAGTGTGTGTGACTTCAACTATATGTTTATCATCCGCTACAATGATATTTCTCACCTCAAGATCAGCTCTCTTCATTAATTCCCAGACCTGTGCATAGCTCGTGCATACGATATCCTCATTCTTTGGAATACGTTGAGCTAGTTTTCCCCATAATGAATTGAGGAGTAGTTTAGCTATATAACGCATTCCAGGATTACTTTTAATATTGTCTGGATCAAGTGTTACACCCTCAATGTCCTTGAAATCTCGCAGGTATTGAAGGAATTCTTCACAGACTTTATCGGTTATACCATCCGGTAACCCCGAAGCCTCAGTCTTCCATTTCAAGAATGTTTTGACGTATTCCCCAAAGATGTCGTTTGAAGGTGTAAATTTCCATATTTCGTGGATCTTTTTAATCTCATAGCCTTTCTTTACAGCTAATTCTAACTCTGGACTGCAGTATACGCCTTTTAACATACGTTGATTGTCCGTATGTCTGCATTTGCCTTCATAGCCACATGCGCTGCATGTTCTACAAAGTGAAAATATTAGCCGATTGTCATAATGTCGGGCAGGCAGAACAGGAGTGTACAGGGTCTTAGGAGGTAACACGGAAACATACGAGAGACCGAAATAAGTGGAATTCATTTCTTGAACGAACTTTTCTATGGAAGGAAGGTCCCTACCTACAAGTTTCGTGGGTGTCCCTGCTGGAAAGGGTTTTGTTTTCTGGACAAAAGGATACAATGAAGTGAAATCTAGATACTTCAATTGAACACCTTCTGTCGGTGGATAGTAATAGACGAAGGGTTCTGTACGGCCGCCGTACAAGGCTTCCCCTACCTCTAGTTTCGCATTTGCAAGTTCATTTCCAATTGATTGGACATATCTACCTAACTTCTCAGTTCGTGTTTCGTCGTTGGTGTTTACAACAGTGACCTCACACTCTTTTTTCATTTTCGTCCATTCGCATTCCCATATTCTAATTACTTCATACCCTTGTGACTTGTAATCCGCTTCTTGCCTCATGGTTGTACTGTACCTGTCAAGACTTGATTTGCCGTGGAGACTTTCTAATCCTTTCTTACATGCTTGGTGACCATGCCATACGCAACCGTGGAAGAGCAAGACAATCTTCTTCATGGTTGTTCCAGTTGGAGGAGGGGGTCGTCTGTTATTCAGTTCTATCATTTGTTCATTAACGTTGAGTTGGCGGGACGATAAGAACTCATTAAGGTCAAAGGGCACGTAGTCTTCAGCTGGAATTTCAACGTACCCGTCAGGTCTTAGATACCTGTTTTTGATTTTAAATTTACGCTCGCCACCATTCCTTGCATGTTCGATTCGCCGACCCTTATACATTTCCATGAACGTAAGCCATTTCACACCATCATACGAGTAGTTTGAATCATCAGTACGTCCTATATGGGCCAGTGTATTTTCAGGCATATAGTGCATTTTATATACCATGAATGATAATGCTGCAATGGTGGAACAATCAAGTAGGCAGTCAACTTTATGATCCTTAAGGAAGATTCCCCTGAATTTCTCGAAGGATTGACGTAGAATATTAACATCCTGTTCACAATAAGAAATACATTCCTTCATGATATCGTAGTCCTTATCGTTAAATGTTTGGTACCAACGATCAAAATCAGCCTTTTCACTGTTGGACATACGATGTGTCTCAAAAGCCTCCTTAGCCGGAATTTTTCCCTTGTAATTTATATTCTCGAGGGTAAGAAAACGGTAAGGAAAGAATCCTTTAGAAACCTCACCTGAAAGGCCCATGCACTTAGGGAGTTTTTTCAGCGCACAGGGCATAAACATTAACGTGTCCTTAAAATGGATATTGTGGTTAGCTGTCATAGTTATAATTTTGGTTCCACGTTTCACCGGGTTGGAGGATATGGAATGGACGGTAGGTCGGGCAAGCAGTTTGCTGTAAACAAACTGATTGTCGAACTTACCTCCATTATGAGCTGCAACTAGTATGTTTGACTTCTTGTGTTTTTCAGCAAATCTGAATATATAGTTGAGAAATAGATCGACGGGGCACTTCTCATACTCTTCTGTTGCTTCCAGATTCAGTTTGAATATTTCAGTCCGAGCCGTACCGCAAGTCTCACACGGTGATGAATTGTCTAGTTCTTTCTCACCGCAGTCATTGCATACTAGCATACTCACTAGAATATATGGCAGCATGTCAGTTTTTATGCATCCTCCTTCCTCTTCAAGCTTATCATGATTATAGGTTTCGATGTCGTAATAGAAGGTAAAGGTGGGCTTACGCTTGGCGAAAGCTTTATCTGTTGGAACCTTGATTTTCTTCATAAAACATTGGTGACTATCACCCTCTATTCCATACTTCTCATCGCATACTCCACATTTAATATGCATGCAGTCGTGCTGGTGTTTGCCCTGTTTATCAGCTACGGATTCGTTGTCGCATAATGTACATACTTTAAGGTATTTGCATGTGAGGTCTTTATGCAATTCAAGGCAATCCTCATTATAGAAATCCCGATTGCAATCATCACAGTGTAAAAGCGTAGATGTGTCCCCCGGCAAAGCTTTACATTTATAAGTTAAGCATTGTCCGCACCTGTATTCAGTGCATTCGTTTTGTAAATGATTAATTAAATGGTCTGTGAAACTATAGCACTGATGACAAAAAACTGGTCCCTTGATATTCTTAGGAACTACGCTGCCTAGAGCTATCTTGATTGAATCTCCAGGAAAAGGATAATAATAATGGGTTTCCTCGGAATCATATCCTATTACAAAGAGAGGTAAGTCCCTATTCTGCTCGTGGGGTTTAAACATTATCTCGAGTTTGCCGTGCTTATCTTTAGTAAAAACAAATATACGGCAACCTAATGTTTCCTCTATTACTGTAAAATCGTCTGCCTTTAGTGGTACTTCATAAGTCAACCCGCATTGTTTTGCGATCTCTATACCTATTTCATGTAGATCATGAGGAGAAGGTCTTTATTTTAGGCGCAGCTTGGCCTGGCTTTTTAGGTACATGAGTGTGAAGTTTATAACAGGCAGCTATAGCCCTGAAACCACATCCTACACTGGTTGTTATTTCCCTATTCTCGTTATTTATACCAAGGTGTACTTTATTGACGTGGGGGTGTATAAAGTTTACCGAAGAAGGGTCAATGGGCCCATTACCCTCCGGATTGTGACATATCTGAACATCTACAATGAAATCATCCAACATGGCTTGATCTCCAGACTGAAAGAGTTCTAGAAAACGGTCCGATAAATATTGAGCCAGATTCGGTCGAGAAATCATTTCATGAGGTATTCGTATATGGAATTGACCTCCATTCCTATCCGTAAAAAGGAATCCTGCACGGAGGGTATATTCCCTATATACCACTGTTCCTCGTACCTGTTCTATCACACTGTGAATGACCCCTACTAGTACGTCATTAATGTTGCGAATTCCGTTAAAGATCTGGGTTGTATCGACACGTACTCTGAACCGGTGGTTATCGATAATCCCTGAGTTACGCGTAGATCCTTCACGTGTTACCTTTAACAACTCTGTCGAGAAAGGTGCAGGCGGTTCATCAACCTCCTCCTCATCGTCGTGAAACACCTCAACACGTGAAGGTCCCGCAACAGCCCCGTCATCAGCGATCCGTCCTGGATTCCCTTTCTGTTTTTGCTTTTTCTGGAAAAAGAATGAAAATTCATAAACATTCGAATACATACTATTATGTAACAGCATTTTTCAGTAATATTTTTCAGTAATATATAGAATAATTAGATCATAACTTACCGTAGATTCCGAAGTTGGGATATTCGTTTCAGATAAGGGGGTGGGGGGCTCTTCATGTGTATTTGGAGATTCATTGGGTGCCTCGGTGTTTAAGTCTGATTGGAGACGTTTGCGACGTTCAAGCTCAGCCAACAGTCTTCTCTTAACAGGCCTAATTGCATCCCGGCCACCTCCGACTTTGTTGACACAAGGGGTACTGGCAGTACCAATATTATCACACTGTAATGAAATAGCATTATAAGTATATATATTTATATATATATATATATATATATATATATATATATATATATATATATATATATATATATATATATATATATATATATATATATATATAAGAATATCTATTGTAATAGCGTCTATGAATATAATAACGCTTAAGAAATAATATAGAAACTTACTCTAGGTCGAATCCTATTTTCATTAGCTTGGGGATTAAGAAATAAGTCCATCTTTCTCTCAGCTTCAAGTGCAGCTCGTACATATTCCTCATCATTATCCGTAGATATATCAAGATCAATTTCATTAGTGTTCGCTGGTACAAGAATGGGTATTTCGTTCTCCCAGTCACCCTAAGCATCTTACGCTGTAAAATAAAGATGAATATATATATATATATATATATATATATATATATATATATATATATATATATATATATATATATATATATATATATATATATATATATATATATATATATATATATATTATAATAATAATAATAATAATTTAACATCACTTACCCTTTTGCATGGTTTGACAGCATTCTGTCTTCGGTCATCATCAGCATCGACTGCATTTTCATAGGCACCCACAGCTTCCACTAATTCAACCTCTTCGACTACTTCTACGAGCACGGTTTCTGATACAGGTTCGACATCTCCACTGAAAGTGCGTTTTAGCCCACGTTTTTGATTATTTGCAGCCATATTTTCGTTTTCTTCTACAATTCTTGTCAACTAACGTAAAACACTGAAACAGAAATGTATATATATATATATATATATATATATATATATATATATATATATATATATATATATATATATATATATATATATATATATATATATATATATATATATATATATATATATAAACATTATTACATTAGAGAGTATGCAAATATGAGTTAAAGCAGTAAAACATGAGTTAAAGCAGTAAAACATGAGTTAAAGCAGTAAAGCAGTAAAACAAAAGCATACTTTTCCCTTTGATGCTAGGTAGCACCTCTATTGATTTACTGATTTACTGCTTTAAGGTACGTAATGTTAATAAATATATGAGTTAAAGCAGTAAAACATATGAGTTAAAGCAGTAAAACATGAGTTAAAACAGTAAAGCAGTAAAACAAAAGCATACTAATCCCTTTGATGCTAGGTAGCACCTCTATTGATTTACTGATTTACTGCTTTAAGGTACGTAATGTTAATAAATATATGAGTTAAAGCAGTAAAACATATGAGTTAAAGCAGTAAAACATGAGTTAAAACAGTAAAGCAGTAAAACAAAAGCATACTATGCCCTTTGGGGGTATGTAACACCTCTATTGATTTACTGATTTACTGCTTTAAGGTACGTAATGTTAATAAATATATGAGTTAAAGCAGTAAAACATATGAGTTAAAGCAGTAAAGCAGAAAGTTAAAACAGTAAAACAGAAAGTTAAAGCAGTAAAGCAGAAAGTTAAAACAGTAAAGCAGAAAGTTAAAGCAGTAAAGCAGAAAGTTAAAGCAGTAAAGCAGAAAGTTAAAGCAGTAAAGCAGTAAAACAAAAGCATACTAATCCCTTAGGTGTTAGGTAACACATCTATTGATTTACTGATTTACTGCTTTAAGGTATGTAAAGTTTATGTTTTTAATAAAATTTCGTACAATTGTAGTAAAATAAAATGATTATATATCAGATACTCTGGATTTTTTCTTCTTACATACAATTTTTAAAAATTTATAAATTAAAAAGTATTAAGTAAAAATATAAAAGAAAAATAATGTTAATAAATATATGAGTTAAAGCAGTAACGGAGGTTGAGAGCCTTCGAAGCTGAACCATCAATAAATCTGAGTCATCAAAGATGAACCATCATTATAGGAGACATCAAAGTTAAGACATCAAAATATCGTGTGGGTGTGAGTGTAAGTGTAAGTGACTGTGGGTGAGTGTAAGTGTAAGTGTCTATGGCTGGGTGTATAAGTGCCATAGTGTAAGTGTCTATGGATGTATAAGTGTCATAGTGTATGGTTGTATAAGTGACATAGTGTGTTTGTGTGTGTGTGTGTGTGTGTGTGTTGTGTGTGTGTGTGTGTGTGTAAGTGCAAGTGTCTATAGGTTAGCGTAAGTGTCTATGGGCGAGTGTAAGTGACTATAGCTGTGTGTGGGTGTGTGCATCTGGGTGTGTGTGTGTGTGTGTGTGTATTCTGTCATGCTAGAAAAATGCTAACTCATACTAGGAAGCATCCTAGCAACTTGTAATATACACCAATCGAATCCTCATACCTTATAACCTAGGGGTAGACACCCATATTAGGGCTATTCTAGGCTCAGGGGAGGCTAGAAAAGGCTTGAAAAAAGTGGCACTCAGTTGGCACTATGTGGCACTCACTTGGCACTATGTGGCACTCACTTGACACTCATTGGCACTCACCTGGCACTCATCTAATACTCATAGAACACCCTTACATATATATATATATATATATATATATATATATATATATATATATATATATATATATATATATATATATATATATATCTATAAAAATACTAAAAATATATATATATATATATATATATATATATATATATATATATATATATATATATATATATATATATATATATATATAAAGTTACCTATGAACAAACTTCTCTTGCTTAATGTTGGTAATAATATTCAAATTGAACTTGAGGCTTTTAGCACAGGCAACGGCAGGTATTTTTACTAAAAAACTCTAATGCTATATTGTCCTGTTATGTTGCTGTAACGTCACGTTCAAAATCAGTTTTTTGTATTTTAGATTTTGTTTTTTTCATACGCACACCCAGTGCTAATAATGCTACACAAACGAGATAAAAATAATGATTCCACGTTTGTCTTCGAAATCGGTTTAGATGAAT
>JABUQX010004885.1:15000-22500 GCA_015478945.1 Trachelipus rathkii
TCGTAGGAGTACCAAATATACATTCTGCGATTGACACCACCCTGCATCCATGCGGGACACGGTGTTTAGAATAATATAAAAAAAAAAAAAAAAATATATATATATATATATATATATATATATATATATATATATATATATATATATATATATATATATATATATATATATATATATATATATATATATATTTATATATATATATATATATAAAAATATATATATATATATATATATATATATATATATATATATATATATATATATATATATTTATATATTATACAAGAGAGATATATATATATAACACATATATATATACTGCTATACTATATATAACTACTACTATATATATATATATATATATATATATATATATATATATATATATATATATATATATATATAAGGGTTGGCACACAAAAACCACCACCAAAAACCCACCACCCAAAAACCCAAGGCCAAAAACCCAATCAAAAACCCAAAATTGAAATGTGTAAAAGTTTTATATATTTTTCAGGTTATTTCATATGCAAATGTTTTTTTTATCAATAATTCATTATATTATAAACATAAAGGTAAAAAAAAAAGTAGATAAATCATTTGTAATTAAGACCTTTATTAAAAAAAATACAAAAAAGTTACTTTCTTGAAGTTGAATTACCTTTAGACTTCAGTATAAAACATATTTAAGAACTTATTTTCATTCATCAGTCTGAACATTGCGACCTTTGAAATATCTATTAACCCGCACAAGCATCTCTGCTTTTTCCATCCCTAGCCTGTTTCTTACTTTGGTCCACACTTGCCCAAAGGTCGAAAAAATTCTTTCAATAGAACCTGAACTTGCAGGGCAATTATGTAAGTTTACTAAAAATTTGGGAAAATTTTCTGGAAGAACCTGCATTTTTTGTTCTTTCAGGTTAATTATTCTCCACCAATCTGATGCTCGGGTGGATTGAACAAAAGTTTTTTCAAAATAATGTGGAGAAAATATAGAACTATCCTCTAGCTTAAACGAAAAGTAGCCTCTTATAAAATCAGGATGAAACTCATGCACCCATTTTTCAGCTGTTTCTTCTTGTGCTCTACTAAATCTCTTTCTTATAAATAAAAATAAAAATATATATATATATATATATATATATATATATATATATATATATATATATATATATATATATATATATATATATATATATATATATATATATATATATACGCGATAGAAATTTTATAATATATATATATATATATATATATATATATATATATATATATATATATATATATATATATATATATATATATATATATATATATATATATATATATATATTTATATTTTCTATATATATATATATATATACAAAGGTGGGCATTAACGCGTTAAAGCGTTAATCCGTTAATTAACTCGTTAAATTTTTCGTTAACTTTTAACGCTTTCGTTAATTTCGAAAAGAAGTAACGGACTATTAACGAGTTAAAATTTTCCCTACATCCGTTAACCGTTAACTTAATTTACGAGTTTATAAAATATTTTCTTATCAGATTTTAAATTGTATTAGATTCGATTTCGATAAGAGATAAACTTTTTTTTTTATTTCCTAAACGCTCCTCTCAATGGCTCAAAATGTGTTTATATTTACTCGGTTATTATCCAGATTAGTAATGTTTAACACAGGGTTGGAAAAAACTCGAGTTTTGAGGGAATGTGCTTACGTGCTGACACCACCCCTCGTTCAACTATATTCTCTATGTCTTAATACTAGCACTTTCCCTCAGTGTTGGAAGCATGCACATGTCCAACCTATTCCGAAAAAGGAAGCCGCTCTGATCCTTCTAACTATCGCCCTATAGCTCTCACTTGTATTCTATCTAAGATCTTTGAAACCCTTCTCAACTCTCACTTCTTAGACCATCTGGAATCTCATTCTCTTCTTTCCGATCGCTAGTACGGCTTTTGGTGTTCAAAGTCTACTGGCGATATACTTTCCTATTTAACCGATTTATGGTTTTCCGCTCTTGGGAACTACTGGCAGATTTGCGTAGTGGCGCTTGACATATCCAAAGCATTTGACCGGGTATGGCACGCATCATTGCTCTCCAAGCTCCCCTCCTTTCCTCCTTCTCTTTGCTTACTTATGTCTAGCTTTCTTTCAAGTCGCTAAACATCGGCTATGGTTGATGGAGCGACTTCTTCTTTTTCTGTCAATAGTGGAGTTCCTCAAGGTTTCGTCTCATCTCCTACTTTATTCCTACTTTCCATTAATGATCTTCTCACCTGGGCATATAAAGGATTTTATTTAGGGGGGCAAAGGTTAGTGATATATATATATATATATATATATATATATATATATATATATATATATATATATATA
This sequence comes from Trachelipus rathkii, assembly GCA_015478945.1. Lineage (NCBI taxonomy): Eukaryota > Metazoa > Arthropoda > Malacostraca > Isopoda > Trachelipodidae > Trachelipus > Trachelipus rathkii. Next base: position 17,385 of record JABUQX010004885.1, read on the forward strand.
TATATATATATAATATATATTTTATATATAATATATATTTATATATATATATATATATATATATATATATATATATATATATATATATATATATATATATATATATATATATATATATATATATATATATATATATATATATATATATATATATATATATATATATATAATATAAAATTATGGTCTTCAAAATTGCTGTAATATTTCTTTTATTTTCTGCAATTGTTTTTTAATGTGTTGTCTGCAGCTGAATATCAACGGGTACGCCTTCCGAGATTGATTTAACAGCTTTGGCAGCCGCCAAATGCTATCGACATACTGAAAGTTCTAGCGGAGAATAATGTCAGAAGAATTCAGCTGTATAAAAGCACAAAGTTAGTTGACTTTAAGCCAATATGAAAATGAAAACACATTAAAACTTTAGAAAAAATAATATAATACGTTATTAATTAGTAATTACTACTTCATTATCTATCGATTGATGTTTTTTTTCAGTTTTCTACTACTAAACCCTTAAAAACGTCGTCTGGCAAACATATAAGGTTCATAATTTTTATTTCGCCAAGATTTGGGGGGCAAGTGCCCCCCCCCTGCCTACGCCCATGTATAATAATCTCACCTGCACATCTAACTCTATCCACTCACATGCCGATGACTCGACCTTTCATTCTTCAACTCATTTCAATTCTGCTCCATCTTTTACTTCTAGAATTGCCTCTCGTCCTAATCTTTCCGATTCTATTCTTGCTGCTAGATAGAATTTGCGGGTGGGGTCGTCTCAACCTTGTGAAATTCAATTCTTTAAAAACCCAACTTCTACAAATCTCCCTCTCTAAAATACCTTCTAACTTTCCTATCTCTTTTGACGGTTCTTTCGTCTCTCCTGTTGACAATATAAACATCCTTGGCCTTAACATAAAAAAAAATGTCTTGGAAACCTCACATCACAACGGTTGCTGGGGCGGCCTCAAAGAAACTGGGAGTTCTGTTTAGACTGCGAGACTTTTTTTCTTCTTCTCAGCTACTCCAGCTATACAAGGGTCTCATCCGCCCTTGTATGGAGTACTGTTCTCATATCTGGGGGCTCTGGTTTCACCCGGCTTTTGGACAGGGTCGAGTCAAAAGCCAAAGGCTTATAAACTGTTATGTACTTTCCAGTTCACTTGACCCTCTATCTTTGCGGCGCGATGTTGGTGCTTTATCTCTTTTCTATAGGTACCGCAGCGGCAGGTGTTCGAGGGAACTTACCACTCGCGTACCACCACCTTTACGACGCCCTAGTAGCACAAGGGGTGCTGTATCTGCGCACGAGTTTTGTGTAGATATTGGTAACTCCAGGCTAGTTTGCTGCGGTGTTTCCTTTTTTCCTTCCACCACTGTTCTGTGGAACTCTCTTCCATCTTCTGTGTTTCCTGCTGAATTTAATCTCCCTCACTTTAAAGCCTGCGTCTATGTTTATCTGCGTAATTTGCGCTAGCGGATGAAATTTTGGCATGCAACATACCCTCCTTGAATAGGGCTCTGCCCGTGAGTGGTGGTGATAAATGTTGAAGACGGTTAACGATTAACGTTAACTTCCGCTACATTCTTTACCGATAAACGCTTTAATGATTAACGCCGTTAATTTTTTTTGTTAACGATTAAGAATTAACGACGTTAACTTTCTCATTAACGGTGCCCACCTCTGTATATATATATATATATATATATATATATATATATATATATATATATATATATATATATATATATATATATATATATATATATATATATATATATATATATATAAAATAAATATATAGATATAATATAAATTTATATATATTAAAATTTTCATTTTCTTTCTTCAGCTTCCTACGCTCCCTTAAAAGTGAGAGGTTAAAGGTACGTTATTGCACCGGAAAAAATTAGCAAAAGTTTGAGAAAAAACCTCACCACACACACACACACACACATATATATATATATATATATATATATATATATATATATATATATATATATTTCTGTAGAGGTGGTGATAACTGTAATATATATATATATATATATATATATATATATATATATATATATATATATATATATATATATATATATATATATATATATATATATATATATATATTGATATATATATAAATTATTAATAATAATATAATAATAATAATAATAATAATATATATATATATAATAATAATATAATATAATATATATATATAAATATACTAACTATATATATATATATATATATATATATATATATTTAAAAGTATGAATTGAATGAATGTTTGAATTATAATTGTGCAAAAATACCTTTATAGTAATGATGTGTCAAATTTGCTAAGTAATGGCATGGGCCCACTGCAGCATTGAATCTTCTTAAGATTTCATTTCTGTAAGGAGATAGTTTCTCATCCTCAATTAGGTCCAGCCAGATTTCAACAGAATCTGCGATCATTGTAGTGTCTGCTTGGAGCTGAAATGAATGTGAATTGTGAAATAATCTTATCTGCTGAAAAATATGATTTGTTGTACAAAATTGATGACAATAAACAAAAATAGCAGTTTAATTATGCTTTGCAGCTTTTGTGAATCTGATTTTAATCATTTTATAATTACTAATACAGTAGTCGCTAGACGCTATATTAATTCATTAAGTCATTAATCTTTACCTTATTAAGAGCTGCTCCAACAGTCTGGAGCTGTATCTGCATGTTCATTGCTTCCCTTTTAAGGGATACATTATCAATTAACTTGCCAATATTACTATCAATATCTTCCATATGTTCTCCTCTTATTTCTATATATAAAGAATGGTTTTCCAAATACGTTTTAATGCAGTCCAATTGGGAGTTCCAACGAGTGTCATTGGGCAATTGAGGCATCATGCCTCCTTTTTCAACTAGCCAGCCCTGTAACAAATATACGGTATATTTAAAATTTTAATAATGCAGACTATGCAATACAAGAATAATATCCAAGTATCTACATCAAAGTTTTGAATATTTTGTATAGCAAATTAACAATAAAAAAAATATTGTGAAATGTGATACAATTGCTTACATGAGGTCTGTGATGATTTCGAAAGTATTTATTGACTTCAACAATATGTTTTAGAATTGTCTTTGTAGATACCTCCTTTTCAACTAAATTTAAATAATGAGCTGAACATCCGTAAGTTATTATTTCTGGGAACTCTTCTTTAATAATTTCTTTCATACGAATCATTTTATTTTCGTTATCAGAGCATAGAGCAAAAACCTATGGGCAAATTTAAATTATTAAAACTTAATGTGATGGAAAATTTATGAATTTTTACATTATTTTTCAAACAAAGGTTAAAACAATTCAAAAGAACCGAGTTGAAAATTTTGCAGCTCCACAACTAAAATTTTATCGAAATATAAAATGATGTTTCTTTCACTAAAGTTTTATAGCAAATTTATTAATTTGTTAAATTTTTTGTTTCAATAATAATCTGGCCAGGACCACTGTCAAAACATTCTCATTTTCTGATCCTGAGATTACTCAAGCTTTAGCTGAACCATTTCAAATTCTTCTGTCTCTATATCCCCTCCTGCTTCACAATCTTTCTCTTTATTTTCTTCTTTCTATTTTTTAATAACGTCCATTTCGACGCCAGTCGGATCATATATAATATATATATATATCTTATATATATTATATATATATATATATATATATATATATATATATATATATTTATATAATATATATATAAATATATATATATATATATATATATATATTATAACCCTTTACTTATATATTATATATATTATATATATATATATATATAAATATATAATATATAATATATAATATATACTATACTATATATAATATATATATATATATATATATATATATAACCTTTACTTTATATAATATATAATATTATAGTATATATTATATATATATATTATATATATATATATATATATATTATAATATATATATTATATAGGTTATATATATATATATATATATATATATAATATATATATATATATAGTAATATATATAATATGATATATATATTATATATATATATATATATATATATCATATATATTGTGGCCAGCCGTTTAGATTCGTCGTCATATGTCATCTTAAAAAAACTAATAATACTACAGTAAAAAAGGATATACATGTTTTGAAATCAGCGTAAAACGTTAGCCCTGGAACGTATAATTAATGTAATAAACTAACAATTAATAGTCGTATAAAATGATAAATTCTATCACAAAAATCTGCAATCTCTAAAAACAGTTCATTATAACGGGGTCATAAATTTGTAACGGGGTTTGAATAGCAAAATCTCTTTCTCGTGCACAAATATTGTAAATACATCATTATACTATATATATATATAATTACTATATATATATATATATATATATATATACCACGGAACACTGACGGGGTTCGAGCCAACGGGAACATCAGGGGGGGAATTTTTTCCATTAACCCCGTAGGGGAGGGGCGAGGAACCCCGCCGACACCCCAAATGACCAAAAGTGGGGATTTCCGCGAGACCTCCGCGGAGGGGGGGACAATATTCTACCGTAGTTCCCCGGAAGGCGAGAGACCCGACTCCTGCCATGGGCGGTATACCTTGGGTATTCTTTAGTTTTAAACACCACCCATTATTTAAAGGGCAACGTAAGGTTACGTTAATTAAAATAAGTTTAAAATTACTCTTCTACATTTTATTAACTTTTTTAAAATCGCTTTTTTTTTTATTTTTTAAGAAGTTTTCCAGGACTAACTCTTTACGCTGATTCCAAAAATGTAATTCCGTTTTACTGTAGCACTAATAGTTTTTAAGATACATAGATGGACAATCTAAACGCTGATATATAATATATATAATATATATATATATATATATATATATATATATAATAGATATATATATCAATATATATATATATATATATATAATATATATATATATATATCTTATCATATCATATATATGGTTGAAATCCGGTTTAAAACCACAACTATTTCAATCCATATCTCAAAAACCACAGCTACCTGGAAATAGGAACATTGCTGGAAGCTGGTCCAATTCTTTAAGTGCAGG
>JABUQX010004885.1:27500-30000 GCA_015478945.1 Trachelipus rathkii
TAACACAATTATATAATAGATTGTGGCTAAAACTTGAAATATATTACTGTATTATATATAATTTATATTATATATATATATTATATATATATATATATATATATAAAATATATGGTATATGTATATACATGTGCCATCCCTACATTCGTGTAAAAATTTAAATATATATCAGGGCTATAAACTAGGGTAGCCGGGTAGGTAAGCTCTACTCAATATTTTTAGGTTTTAACATAATTGAAATTTAAAACTTGTAAAAGTACTACAAATTATTAACATTTTATATAAAAGTTAAAAAAAGAAGCTATATTGCATCCATAAAATTCAAAGAAAAACAACCACAATAATAATAGCTATAATAATTATTGAATTCATTTAGAATTCTCTGCTCCTACTGCTGACTCTTAATTAGTTAAAATTATTTACCCAGGCGGACGAATGACGTATGTTTTCATTCGTCAACTTTATAAGGAGCGGGGCTACGTCTGTCCTAACTATAAATAATCGTAAAATAATCCGAATGATCATATATGAAATCTTTCGTTCCTCTGAATTTCCCGTAAATATGTACGAAATATGTGGCTTGTGGCATTTTTTTTTTGAAATTTTTGTATCGAAGAGTCTGATTGAATCTGTATGACATCTTACGTAAAGATAGAACCAGCTAAGTTTTAGGTAGCATTATACACATAAAATTAAGTGAAATAATGCATAATGGAGCAAGTGTAGATTTTTATATTAAAAAAAAAACGCTTTAAAACTTATCTATCAAACGAGAGCTCTATTAAAAAAACCTGATAGGGCCTAAGAAATTCACTCATTGAATCGTGATTTAAAAATTAAAGTATTTGTAACACTATATGACTAACACAGCTTTTCATACCAAATGAAATAGGTACGTATTATAATTATTAAACATATGTTTTTGAATGTTTCCGTAGCTAATATATTATATATATATATATATATATATATATAATTATATATATATATATATATATATATATATATATATAATATATATATATAATATAATTATATATATATATAGGGATGGGCCGGATAGTGAATTAGCCGGATACCGGCATCTCCGGACTGAAGTTAAAAACCGGATACCGGATAATCCGGTCGGATTATCCGGCAGTCTGTATATATAATACCGTATGTGGTAAAGGTATAGCACAGGACTCCACAATTATTTTCTGAAAAAAATTCTAGTCCAAAATAATATATCTATATGAATATAGGTCTATATATTACTATTATATTACGTATATTATATATTAATTTATATATTATTATTATTATATTTAATTATTATATATTATATATATATTAATATTAATATATCTTATCGGATATATTGATATTTGGACATGAGCTTTTTTCTCGAAAATATGTGGAGTCCTCGTTGGCTATACCTTACCCCGGTATATATATATATATTTAATATATATATATATATATATATATATAATATATAATATATACTATATATATATATATTATATATATATATAACTATTATATCATACTATATATATATATATAATTACAGGGTGTGTCTCACGAGTTATGTTACAGCGGTGTATCACGGTACGAGATGTTTAGTATGAAAAATGTGTAAGAATATAAGTTCGAATATTTAATTCATTAAGGAGGAATGGGATGTTACCTTGTGTCCTGAGCACGGCAATAGAAAACGCTCACAACATGCGAATCGTCGAATGTGGATGATATATTTTTTATATGGCTTTGTGAAATGCACAAAAAATGAGTGGGCTCTTTCTCTCGACATTTTTGATACGGTTTCGTTGCCTACGCCAAGTACCCATAACGCGTCAATTTACAACATGTTTAAACGGAATGTGAAAGGTTGACGAAAAACAATTGTTCAAGACGCTCATAATATCGATACATGTAATGTAATAACGTTGTTAATAGTATCATAAATTTACACCTATGAATCTTATCCACAGCCATGCAAGAAATGGGGGGGGAGACGAAGACGTCAGGCTCGTTTCACTGTACATACAGTGTTTATAATGGTTGTTCGAAGACGCTTTCATCCACGCGAATACATGCCTCAGCCCTCTGGTGCCAGGTTTCATTGCAAATGACCTAAATGACAGTGACGCCCGGGTTGATTCCTACTATGCGTTGTTATCGACGGCGAAGATCAATCGGTGCCGAGGTTTACTGGGTAATTAAACCCCGCGTACACGATTTTGAGATAACCCCACAGCAAGTAGTCCAGTGGTGTTTAAGTCGGGTGCAACGCCAGGGCCAATCGTAAATGACCCAGATTTTCTGAAATCATCTTCCGGAAAGTTCTGTCGAGTAGGTCGTCACTATAGCTGCATGATCGTGCTGGGCACCCATCTGTTAGTTAATATATCTTGTTGTGTTCTTAATGTGTATATCACTCACCGGAGGTCAACAAGGAAGGTCCCTGTGCAGGAAATGGAGGTAACGCTGTCAAATTTCCTTCGAAGAACTAAGG
>JABUQX010004885.1:42500-49073 GCA_015478945.1 Trachelipus rathkii
AATGCTAAGTAAAACGAATACATTTGGAATAGCGGTAGAGTTTAGTCTGGAAACCTTTTAAAATAAAAAAAAGCGATTTTAAAAAAAGTTAAATAAAATGTGAAGAGTATTTTTTAACTATTTTAATTAACGTAACCTTACATTGCCTTTAAATAATGGGTGGTGTTTAAAACTAAAGAATACCAAATATACCGCGCCGATGGCAGGAGTCGGGGTTCTCGCCTTCCGGGAGGTAGGACTATTTTTCCCCCTCCGGGGAGGGTCTCGGAATCCTCTTTTGGTATTTGGGTGTCGCGGGGGTTCCTCGCCTCCCTACGGGGTATGGAAAATCCCTAATAAGTCCCGTTGGCTCGACCCCTAGTGTTTCCGTGTATTATAAATATATTTATATAATATATATATATATTTATAATAATATATATAATTTAATTTTGTGCAGAAAGAGATTTTGCTATTCAAACCCCGTTACAAATTTATGACCCCGTTATAATGAACTGTTTTAGAGATTGCAGATTTTGATAGATTTCATTTTATACGAAATAAATTGTTATTTATTAATTAATTATACGTTTCGTGCTCATTGTTTTAACGCTGATTTCAAAATTGTATCCTTTTTTGTAGTATTAATAGTTTTAAGATACATATGACGGACAAAAACGCTGGCATATATAATAATAATATATATATATATAATATATATAATATAAATATATATATATATATATATATATAATATATATATATATTTATATATATATATATACATAAATATATATATTAATATATATAATATATATTAATGTATATATATATAATATATATTATATATATATCTATATTAAAAAAAAGGGTTATATATATATAATATATATATATATTAATATAATATATATAATATATATAATTAATATATAATATATATATATATATATATATATATATTATACTATATATATATATTAAGGTTATATAATATATATATATATATAATATATATATATAATATAATAAATATATATAATATATATTATATATATATATATATTATATATATATAAATATATATATATATATTGACCGACTGTCGTGAGATGGACGTATTAAAAAATAGAAAGGAAGAAAATAAAGAGAAGAAACGAAACACAGAGAAAAGCAGGGGGGGGGGGGGGGGGGGGGGGGGGGGGGGGGGGGGGGGGGGGGGGGGGGGGGGGGGGGGGTGAAGATTGTCAGAAGAAAAGTTTTCTAGCTAAAGCTTGAGTGGTCTCAGGATCGGAAAATGAGAATGTTTTGACAGTGGTCCTGGCCAGATTATTATTGAAACAAAAATTTAACAAATTAATAAATTTACCTACAAAACTTTAGTGAAAGAAACATCATTTTATATTTCGATAAAATTTTAGTTGAGCTGTATAATCTTTCTGAATTTAGTGCATCACACATTTATTAGTATATTCATTAAGAAAATAAAATTTTCCATCACATTAAGTTTTAATAATTTAAATTTGCCCATAGGTTTTTGCTCTATGCTCTGATAACGAAAATAAAATGATTCGTATGAAAGAAATTATTAAAGAAGAGTTCCCAGAAATAATAACTTACGGATGTTCAGCTCATTATTTAAATTTAGTTGAAAAGGAGGTATCTACAAAGACAATTCTAAAACATATTGTTGAAGTCAATAAATACTTTCGAAATCATCACAGACCTCATGTAAGCAATTGTATCACATTTCACAATATTTTTTTTATTGTTAATTTGCTATACAAAATATTCAAAACTTTGATGTAGATACTTGGATATTATTCTTGTATTGCATAGTCTGCATTATTAAAATTTTAAATATACCGTATATTTGTTACAGGGCTGGCTAGTTGAAAAAGGAGGCATGATGCCTCAATTGCCCAATGACACTCGTTGGAACTCCCAATTGGACTGCATTAAAACGTATTTGGAAAACCATTCTTTATATATAGAAATAAGAGGAGAACATATGGAAGATATTGATAGTAATATTGGCAAGTTAATTGATAATGTATCCCTTAAAAGGGAAGCAATGAACATGCAGATACAGCTCCAGACTGTTGGAGCAGCTCTTAATAAGGTAAAGATTAATGACTTAATGAATTAATATAGCGTCTAGCGACTACTGTATTAGTAATTATAAAATGATTAAAATCAGATTCACAAAAGCTGCAAAGCATAATTAAACTGCTATTTTTGTTTATTGTCATCAATTTTGTACAACAAATCATATTTTTCAGCAGATAAGATTATTTCACAATTCACATTCATTTCAGCTCCAAGCAGACACTACAATGATCGCAGATTCTGTTGAAATCTGGCTGGACCTAATTGAGGATGAGAAACTATCTCCTTACAGAAATGAAATCTTAAGAAGATTCAATGCTGCAGTGGGCCCATGCCATTACTTAGCAAATTTGACACATCCACATTATAAAGGTATTTAATAATATAATTAAACATTCATGCCAATTCATAATTTATATATATATTATAAATATATTATATATATAATATATTATATATAATATATATAAAATATATATAATATATATTAATTATATAATATATATATATATAATATATATATATATATATATATATATATAAATTATTGTGTGTGTGTGGTGAGGTTTTTTCTCAACTTTTACTAATTTTTCCGGTGCAATAACGTATTATTAACTTAAAGGAGCATAGAAGCTGAAGAAGAAAAGAAATATATATATATAATATTATATAATATATTATATATATAATATATATTAAATAATATATATATAAATATATTATTTATTTATCAGGAGAGAATAGTAGACAAAGAAGAAACAGCTGAAAATGGTGGCTAGTTATCTGATTATAGAGGCACTTTCGTTAAGCTAGAGATAGTCTATATTTCTCCCACATATATTGAAAAACTTTGTTCATCCACCCGAGCAACAGATTGGAGAGAAGAACAAAAAATGCAGGTTCTTCCAGAAAATTTTCCCAAATTTTTAGTAAACTTACATAATTGCCCTGCAAGTTCAGGTTCTATTGAAAGAATTTTTTCGACCTTTGGGCAAGTGTGGACCAAAGTAAGAAACAGGCTAGGGATGGAAAAAGCAGAGATGCTTGTGCGGGTTAATAGATATTTGAAAGGTCGCAATGTTCAGACTGATGAATGAAAATAAGTTCTTAAATATGTTTTATACTGAAGTCTAAAGGTAATTCAACTTCAAGAAAGTAACTTTTTTGTATTTTTTTTAATAAAGGTCTTAATTACAAATGATTTATCACTTTTTTTTCCTTATGTTTATAAGATAATTGATAAAAAAAAATTGCATATGAAATAACTGAAAAATATAATTTACACATTCAATTTTGGGGTTTTTGATGGGTTTTGGCTTGGGTTTTTGGTGGTGGGTTTTGGTGCAACCTGAGCTCAGCGGCAGAGCACTCGCCCAACTAAGCGAGAGACTTCGTCACTGGTCGGGCGTGTGAGTGTGAGCTGTTCTTTCTTTGACTTGTCTTGCTCAGACTTAAAATGGCCACCCTCCTAATTGGGCTCTCCCGTGAGCGTGGGTTAAGTGTAAAATTATACCGTATATATATCTATATATATTTATTATAGATATTTTATATATAATAATATATCAATATATATATAATTTATAAATATATATAATAATATATAATAATATTATATGGTAAAATTACTTCCGCCCACACAGAACGGACTCGGATCAAAAAAATTTTTTTACAGGTAGCATCTATGATACATAAATAGATTGTTCTAGGTCAAATGAATTTTTTTTTTTTTTTTTGCCTGTTCTAGGGGCGAAATTAGGTAGGTCGTCAGGAAAAAAAAAATTTTCATTTCGACCCTAAAAACATTAATTTATGTATCATAGAGGCTACTGTGAAATTTTTTTTTATCTGAGCTCGTTCCGTGTGGGCGGTTAAGTAACTTTACCATAAATATATATATTATAATTATAATATATATAATAATATATATATATATAATATATATTATATTTTATATTAATATATATTATATATATGGAAGAGAGAGGAGAGAGACGAGAGAAATATAATTATTAATATATATAATATATATATATATATATAATATATATATATATATAATAATATATTATATATTATATTATGAAAAAATATATATAATATTTTAATATATATAATATATATAATTATTATTATAATAATATAATTATATATATATTATATTATAATATATAATATAAAGAGAGAGAGAGAGAGAGAGAGCAATGAGTAGCAAAGTTGCTGGAGTTGCCATGATATAATTATATATTATATATATATATATTATATATATATAAATATATATATATATATATATTATAATTAATTATATATATATATAATATATAATAAAGCTGGCAACACTTGCGTCAAAAAATCAAGGTCATTTCTCAAAACTACACATTTGCTCACAAAATACAAACCACTGCCAAACGTAAAATAATTATTGTTTATCAAACTGATTAATTATTTATTAATTATTTACACCACTTACTGGTTGTTTGGTAGATAGAATATTTTTCGCGTGTTACACACCAAAAATTAAATTTATATTAGAATTCACGCATGAGGTCGGAAATTTGAAATGCTGACACAACCACAACGTGAGCGCCAGCACAGTTGTTGTACAAAAATGTATAGTATATCTATCCGATTCTTTTAGCTTATTGCAACTATCTTATAATTGGTGTGACTGTATATTTTAAAATCATTATTACTCTACTGACTTAAATTTTGTACGATTTATAGCATCGATCGCAGTTGAATGTTAATGCCAACACAAGTAGCTCAAGTACATTTATTTATAACATTTATAACCTTTATTTATAACCAGTTAAAAATACACAACTAAATTTGCTCAAAATGTCAAAATAAAAAATGTACGTCTTTTATAATAATTCATTAGTTTTTCAAAATTTTGTGTGAAATTTATACAAAATTGTTTGGAGTAGAAGGATCGTCCTTTTTTTTTATCGATCGACTCCAACTTTTGAAAAATGACTCCGACTCGACTTCTTACCCGAACGCTCGACTCCATCCCGATCATCCCATCCTGATATATATATATATAATATATATAAAAATATATATATATAATATTATTTTATATATATATATATATAATATATATATTATAAAATAAATATATATATAATATATTAGTGTTGCACGATGACAAAATTTCTTCGTTGAGGGAAGTCAAATTTTTCACTACCGAGTCGCTCACTAGATCGTCGATTTTCAACTCCCTCAACCTGTCGTGGAGACCGCCGATAAGTCGTTCCTGCACCGAAATCAAATCGTTATGCAAATTATTAATCACGCAAATGAGTTTCGGGTTGAGAAATCCCCTTTGTATGTAAGTGCTAGGTTCGATGGAGTCCGAGGGAGCGGGTAAACGACTCGCGTTGAGTCTGCTCGCGGCCGTGGCTTTATAATCGCTCGCGCAGAATCCCGACCTGAAGCAGCGTCGACTTTTCAGGATCCTGAAAGAGTTTTCGTTGTGCGGGCTTACGACGCACGAAAGATTGACGCCCGCGGGACTAAGCAGCAGATTATCCAAAGCCTCGCGGTTCAAGTGAAGCGAATTGGAGTACGATTCCCCGTAACCGCAAGTTAAAAGAACGGGAAGGGTCTTTTCGATAATGGGCTGAGACGCGTCGACGTGGAAACTAGAAATATTTCTCAGGTAATCCGCTTTGGCGAGGAGTTTTTGAGACCGGTACGGATGGGCGAGGAGGTCTTCCGAATTAACGATTCGATTACACGAGAAGAAGCTGGATATTTTGACCTCGGAATGAAACCAATGGTGGTCCTTCATGGGGCACAAACACTTGGGTAAACGTAACATCTGATCGATATCGTTCTCCTTGTGAAAGAGATCTTCGTATCTGCGAATGTTATTTAACAAACTCGTTTTATCCGTCGAGCACGCCAAAAAGGTGTCGGTGAAATAGGTATTTCTCTGCTTTCTCCTATTCGTATTCTTCAAAGCCGTCGACAAAAGAATATAATCGCACATGAGGCTCGGGATATCCGTGTACGTCGGAGCTCGGTCCATTCTTTTCAGGGACTTGGTTAAATAAACCGAACTCAAAATCCTATCGCGCGCGATTTCGCTGAGCGAATCTCTCGCCATCACGACGTACAGTACCGAAAGCATTTTATTTTCCGGGTTGAATATATTTTGCATGTGTCCGAAATTCATTTGATTTTTAATTCTCGTTATTATCGACGGGTCGACACGCCCCATGACGAGCTCTTGGAATCTTTCGAGAAGCAGGTATTGACCCATGAACGGAACTTTGCTAAGCGTCGGCAAAACGTATTCGTTGGCTAAATCATTCACCGAGACGGCGGTGGAAGCGCCGGCGCCGCCGCCTCCCGATTCTTTCCTCAGGTAAGCGTTCCTGATGAAATCGGTGAAGTTTCTTTCGTGGGATTGCAGCATATGTTTTTGCATAACGGTCTTTAAAGTTTTAGAAAAAACGTTCGTACGATGCAGCA
>JABUQX010004886.1:0-41026 GCA_015478945.1 Trachelipus rathkii
GATCCGGACACGAAAGGCGTGCTGAGGGAGTTGAAAGAAGGTGTAGATAGCGAGGGCGTCTCGGATAGCTTTCAGAATTTCTTGCAGACGTCAATGCCAGTAACTCTGTTCGAAAAATTGATGAAGGCTATTCAGAACGATAACACCTTTTCTATCTACGAACGTTTCTCTAAATACGAACTAGCGCCACCGCTGAGAAACGAAGAGGAACACGCCAGCGACGATAACGCCGTAGCCGCGGCTGCTATCGCTGATGCTGACGACATCGAGATGTATCCATTGATGGTTCAAGGAAGACTATCGACTTGAGGGTGCGATATTAAGAGCATCACAACAAGCTAATGAAGTGCATTTTCAAAGCCTTTTAAGTGTTTCGTATCGTCGATTTATGTTGCGATATATGCAAAGATACTATTTTAAACCTGTGGTGAGGTGAATTTTATATCTTGATTTTAAATTTCATTTTGTGTCGTTATTTATATTCACGTGTTTTTTCCTTTGTCTTTTGTAAGTGCGTGGGAGTTTCATTTTATACGGAAATAGGATGTTCTGCGTAGCCAATCTTCTTATTGAATAAAATATATAACATTCCCGCTCCTTTTTATAGGCAGTTAGTTTTTTTTTGCTTTTTATTCAAATATATAATATTTTATACATCAATGTACAATATTTTTTTTATATACAGGTTTTTAATTAAATTTTCTTTAAATGGAATGGTTTTTTATTAAACTTTTTATAAATAACCAAGAATGAAAGCGTTTTCATAAGTTGGTATTTTTTTTATCGTTATAAGAAATCGCCCACTTCCTTCTTCGTCAGCAACAACAAAATTGGACATCCTTTCGATTTCCCAACTGCATATAATCTTCCCACAACCCAGAGAAGTCATCTTGTATTTTCGGGCGGTGAGTTTTCGCGTCGGCTATAATTTTGTCGTTCAACCAAAAAATAAATTCGGTCGCCAGTTTTATCCATTCGTCTACACACTCGTCGCAAAGTTCCAAACCCTCGCGTATGTTAGTAAAGAGGGTTGCTACATCCCGTTTCCTTTCAACGAGGTAAGACAGGGACTTTTCTTTGCTCTTAAACGCGCCGTTAATCTTCATCTGAAGAGCTTGCAAGGCGACGTACCAAACAGTTTTCACCTTCTTCATTCCAATAGTCCGATCGCCTATTAGGTAATACAGGACGTACCCTTCGCAATTTTTGATCCTTCGGATTTTCGATATTTCTTTCTTCACATCTTCGGGGGATATCGCGTGGTATTCCGGTGTTGAAATTTCGAAGAGTTTGAAAAATTCCAGGCCCGCTTGAGGGGGGACGGTCGTCAATGATTCGTCGTCGTCGTCGTCGTCGTCGTCGTCGTCGTCGTGCTCCCTTTGGCCACCCACCGCCGCCACCTTTTCGGGGAACGAAATCATCATCAAACCGTAGATTTCTGGTTCCTTTGAGCGAATTTCTTCGACGACGATGTGCGGACGATCGGGCATTAATAACTCGAAAACCACCGTCGTTTTTGTGACGCTCAAGAAATGCTTCAAAATATTTAGTTTGGCGGGGTCCATTCGGTCGAAGGTATCTAGCACCGCCTTCGCTACCAAACGCGCGATAAAGCACTTGTGTCCCGAATATTTATCGATGTCGGAGCGAGTCTTCACCATAATATGTACGTTCTTAGAACCGACGATGACGTAGTACTCGCCCCCGATTTCCCTCACAGTGAAATGGCCGCAGCATCCGTCGATTTTTGTCATGCAAATAACCTCAGTGGCTTTCGCCGGTGAATCGATGCAAAACTTTTTCCATTCTTCATTGTTTTCGGGTTGAAAATTATCTTCATCGCCGATTCGCCCCGTAAACTTTTTGTTGCCGCATATAGCGATATCCAACCGTCGTTCCTCCTCTCCTTTCACCTCGATAAAAGTAAGACCTCGACTCACGTTCTTCCTAATCCAATCGTCTCTCGAGTAGGTTTCGTCTTCCGATTTGAATGAAGATATTCTAACGTCGTGTAGTTTGCAAGAATAACCGGTTGGGAGTATACCTTTCTCGACGTCCGTAGATATTATTTTCAAGGATGTATTTTCCGAAATTTTTTGATGCATGTCAGTGGCCGCTTCGGAACTGAATCTGGCTCTCTCTCGTTTTGTTTCGAAGGTTTTCATTAAGCTTTCTTTTTGAAATTCGGTCATCGATTGGCATCCGGCCAACATATTTTTTAGCAAAGACAAGTTCTCATTTCTTTCCGCAACCGCGAAGGGTTCCTTTCCTTCTTTTCTCGATTCGGGGATCATTGTGGGAACCTTAATCTCCAAGTTGAGACAAACCTAAAAAGAAAAGATACGAATGAACATTATTAGTGGAGGAGATAAATTATTTTTAAAAGTGAAATAAGTATCAATCCAAAAAAAAATATATATTATTTATTTCTATAATGATAAGTTAAAACCATCTCACCTAATAAAAAATTACGAAGAAATCGCTCGAAAGAAATATTTCAGTCCTTCTCCGAGAAAATTGAATAAATAAATCGGTGTTTAAACAGCCGCGGAAGGTGGTTTCTGAAGCGAATATAGTCACTTAGTGCGTGAAGGTTAAACACGAGAAGTTGTAAAACCAAGACTCGAAGGAGCATCCGCACTCGACTCGGCACTCCCGGTAACTGATATCACCGATAGTCTACACCCCTTTTTATGCCATTTATGACGTCATATAGTGACGCCTCATCAAGAACTAATATAAGTCGAAAGTCTAAGTGCAAATTCCGAAACTTAAAATTTTTTTTGTTGATTATTATTATTATTTTTTCATGAATTTTTTTAGATTTTCGCACTTAGACCTTCGACTTATATCAGTTCCCTTCCTGACGTCACTATATCGGGTTGAAGCGATAGTTTATCCCTAAAAAGGTGTCGCGCGAACACGTTAGGTCGTTTTTCGGTTCCCTTCGAAAAGTCACTATAATATAGTGTCGCCTTACGGGAATCGCAAAAGCGGCTGAACGCTTTCGAGTACTATTTTGTTAAGCTTAAAGTATCTTCAAACCGATTATGACGTCATATAGTGACGCCTAATCGGGAACTAATATAAGTCGAAGGTCAAAATGCAAATTCCGAAACTTAAAAAAATTTTTGTGAATTATTATTATTATTTTTTCAAGAATTTTTTTAGATTTTCGCACTTAGACCTTCGACTTATATCAGTTCCCTTCCTGACGTCACTATATCGGGTTGAAGCGATAGTTTATTCCTAAAAGGTGTCGCGCGAGCACGTTAGGTCGTTTTTCGGTTCCCTTCGAAACGTCACTATGATATAGTGTCGCCATACGGGAATCGCAAAAGCGGCTGAACGCTTTTCGAGTACCATTTTGTTAAGCTTAAAGTATCTTCAAACCGATTATGACGTCATATAGTGACGCCTCATCGGGAACTAATATAAGTCGAAGTTCTAAGTGCAAATTCCGAAACTTAAAAAAAATTTTGTGAATTATTATTATTATTTTTTCATGAATTTTTTTAGATTTTCGCACTTAGACCTTCGACTTATATCAGTTCCCTTACTGGCGTCACTATATCGGGTTGAAGCGATAGTTTATCCCTAAAAAGGTGTCGCGCGAGCACGTTAGGTCGTTTTTCGGTTACCTTCGAAAAGTCACTATAATATAGTGTCGCCTTACGGGAATCGCAAAAGCGGCTGAACGCTTTCGAGTACCATTTTGTTAAGCTTAAAGTATCTTCAAACCGATTATGACGTCATATAGTGACGCCTCATTCGGGAACTAATCTAAGTCGAATTCTAAGTGCAAATTCGAACTTAAATTTTTTTTTGTCGATGTATTATCTATTATTTTTTTTTCATGGATTTTATTAGATTTCGCACTTAGGCCTTCGACCTATATCAGTTCCCTTCCTGACGACACTATACGGGTTAAAGCGATAGTTTATCCCTAAAAAAGTGTCGCGCGAGCACGTTAGAGTCGTTTTTCGGTTGCCCTTCGAAAAGTCAACCTATAATATTGGGGTCGCCGTAGGGGAAAACAAAAAGGGGGCTGAACGCTTTCGAGTACCATTTTGTTAAGCTTAAAGTATCTTCAAACCGATTATGACGTCATATAGTGACGCCTCATCGGGAACTAATATAAGTCGAAGTTCTAAGTGCAAATTCCGAAACTTAAATTTTTTTTTGTGAATTATTATTATTATTTTTTCATGAATTTTTTTTAGATATTCGCACTTAGACCTTCGACTTATATCAGCTCCCTTCCTGACGTCACTATATCGGGTTAAAGCGATAGTTTATCCCTAAAAAGTGTCGCGCGAGCACGTTAGGTCGTTTTTCGGTTCCCTTCGAAATGTCACTATAATATAGTGACGCCTTACGGGAATCGCAAAAGCGTTCAAATGCCATTTTCGTAAGCTTCAACTATCGTCAAAACGATTATGACGTCATATAGTGACGCTCGAACGGGAACTGATATAATTCGAAGGTCGAAGTGCATATTCCAAAAATAATTTTTTTTTGTGAATTATTATTATTATTTTTTCATGAATTTTTTTAGATTTTCGCACTTAGGCCTTCGACCTATATCAGTTCCCTTCCTGACGTCACTATATCGGGTTGAAGCGATAGTTTATCCTAAAAAGGTTGTCGCGCGAGCACGTTAGGTTGTTTTTCGGTTCCCCTTCGAAAAGTCACTATAATATAGTGTCGCCTTACGGGAATCGCAAAAGCGGCTACGCTTTCGAGTACAATTTTGTTAAGCTTAAAGTATCTTCAAACCGGATTATGACGTCAATATAGTGACGCCTTATCGGAACATAATATAAGTCGAAGAATTCTAAGTGCAAATTCCGAAAAATCTTAAATTTTTTTTGTGAATTATTATTATTATTTTTCATGAATTTTTTTAATTTCGCCCTTAGACGTCGACCTTAGATCAGTTCCCTCCTGACGACACTATATCGGCGTTTGAAGCGATAGTTTATCCTAAAAAGGTGTCGCGCGAGCACGTTAGGTCGTTTTTTATTTCCCTTCGAAAAGTCACTATTAATAGTAGGCGCCTTACGGACATCGCAAAAAGCGGCTGAACGCTTTCGAGTACCATTTTGTTAAGCTTAAAGTATCTTCAAACGATTATGACGTCATATAGTTACGCCTGATCGGGAACTGATATAAGGTCGAAGTTCCTAGTGCAAATTTCCGAAACTTAAAAAAAAATATATTTTTTTTTTATTTTATTTTTTTTTTTTTTCATGAATTTTTTTAGATTTTCGCACTTAGGCCTTCGACCTTATATCAGTTCCCTTCCTGACGTCACTATATCGGGTTGAAGCGATTGTTTATACCTTAAAAAGGTGTCGCGCGAGCACGTTAGGTCGTTTTCTGGTTCCTTCGAAAGGTCACTATAATATAGTGTCGGCATACGGGAAAATCGCAAAAGCGGCTGAACGCTTTCGAGAACCATTTTGTTAAGCAAAGTATCTTCAAACCGATTATGACGTCATATAGTGACGCCTCATCGGGAAAAATAATATAAGTCGAAGTTCTAAGTGCAAATTCCGAAACTTAAATTTTTTTTTGTGAATTATTATTATTATTTTTTCATGAATTTTTTTAGATTTTCGCACTTAGGCCTTCGACCTATATCAGTTCCCTTCCTGACGTCACTATATCGGGTTGAAGCGATAGTTTATCCCTAAAAAGGTGTCGCGCGAGCACGTTAGGTCGTTTTTCGGTTCCCTTCGAAAAGTCACTATAATATAGTGTCGCCTTACGGGAATCGCAAAAGCGGCTGAACGCTTTTCGAGTACCATTTTGTTAAGCTTAAAGTATCTTCAAACCGATTATGACGTCATATAGTGACGCCTCATCGGGAACTAATATAAGTCGAAGTTCTAAGTGCAAATTCCGAAACTTAAATTTTTTTTGTGAATTATTATTATTATTTTTTCATGAATTTTTTTAGATTTTCGCACTTAGGCCTTCGACCTATATCAGTTCCCTTCCTGACGTCACTATATCGGGTTGAAGCGATAGTTTATCCTAAAAAGGTGTCGCGCGAGCACGTTAGGTCGTTTTTCGGTTCCCTTCGAAAAGTCACTATAATATAGTGTCGCCTTACGGGAATCGCAAAAGCGGCTGAACGCTTTCGAGTACCATTTTGTTAAGCTTAAAGTATCTTCAAACCGATTATGACGTCATATAGTGACGCCTCATCGGGAACTAATATAAGTCGAAGTTCTAAGTGCAAATTCCGAAACTTAAATTTTTTTTTGTGAATTATTATTATTATTTTTTCATGAATTTTTTTAGATTTTCGCACTTAGGCCTTCGACCTATATCAGTTCCCTTCCTGACGTCACTATATCGGGTTGAGGCGATAGTTTATCCTAAAAAGGCGCCACGCGCGAGCACGTTAGGTCGTTTTTCGGTTACCTTCGAAAAGTCACTATAATATAGTGTCGCCTTACGGGAATCGCAAAAGCGGCTGAACGCTTTCGAGTACCATTTTGTTAAGCTTAAAGTATCTTCAAACCGATTATGACGTCATATAGTGACGCCTCATCGGGAACTAATATAAGTCGAAGTTCTAAGTGCAAATTCCGAAACTTAAATTTTTTTTTGTGAATTATTATTATTATTTTTTCATGAATTTTTTTAGATTTTCGCACTTAGGCCTTCGACCTATATCAGTTCCCTTCCTGACGTCACTATATCGGGTTGAAGCATAGTTTATCCTTCGAAGTCACTAATAATAGTGTCGCCTTACGGAATCGCAAGCGGGCTGAACGCTTCGAGTACCATTTTGTTAGCTTAAAGTATCTTCAAACCGATGATGAACTCATATAGTGACGCCTCTCGGGAACTAATTAAGTCAAGTTCTAAGTGCAAATCCGAAACTTAAATTTTTTTTGTGAATTATTATTATTATTTTTTATGAATTTTTTAGATTTCGCCACTTAGGCGTTCGACCATATATCAGTTCCTTCATGACGTCACTATATCGGGGTGAACGAGTAGTTTTAATCCTAAAAAGTGTCGCGCGAAGCCACGTTAGCGTTTTCGGTTCCCTTCGAAAAGTCACCATATATATATAGTGTCGCCTTACGGGAATCGCAAAAGCGGCTGAACGCTTTCGAGTACCATTTTCTTAAGCTTAAAGTATCTTCAAACCGATTATGACGTCATATAGTGACGCCGCTTAGGGAACTAATATAAGTCGAAGGTCTAAGTGCAAATTTCGAAACTTAAAAAAAAATTTGTAAATTATTATTATTATTTTTTCATGAATTTTTTTAGATTTTCGTACTTAGACCTTCGACTTATATCAGTTCCCTTCCTGACGTCACTATATCGGGTTGAAGCGATAGCTTATCCCTAAAAAGGTGTCGCGCGAGCACGTTAGGTCGTTTTTCGGTTCCCTTCGAAACGTCACCATAATATAGTGTCGCCTTACGGGAATCGCAAAAGCGGCTGAACGCTTTCGAGTACCATTTTGTTAAGCTTAAAGTAATAATAGTAATAAAAATTGTTATCGACGATAGTTTTTATTTGTAACCGTATTTATTGCTTTTTTAAACACAAACTAAAAGAACTAACGAATTTCTGCTTTAAAGACGATGCTTTTAAAAACTATATAAATAAATATTTTTTTATATTTGTTATTTTAATTACCCATCAAAATTAATTATTCATAGAAAACGGGTTTAGAGATAACTAAATTATTATTTCTTTAATATAGGTAGCCATCAAAAGTAATTTTCCATAGCAAACGGGTTTTAGGGGTAGATAATTAAAAAGAGTATAAATAAGTGCTAAGTCGAAGGTCTAAGTATAAGTCGAAGGTCTAAGTATAAGTCGAAGGTCTAAGTATAAGTCGAAGGTCTAAGTATAAGTCGAAGGTCTAAGTATAAGTCGAAGGTCTAAGTGCTAAGTCGAAGGTCTAAGTGCTAAGTCGAAGGTCTAAGTATAAGTCGAAGGTCTAAGTGCTAAGTCGAAGGTCTAAGTGCTAAGTCGAAGGTCTAAGTGCTAAGTCGAAGGTCTAAGTATAATTCGAAGGTCTAAGTATAATTCGAAGGTCTAAGTGCTAAAATCTAAAATTTCTCAAACAAAATGATACACAAAATTTTTTAAGTCCAAAAAAAATTGGAAAAGCATTCATTCGCTGGTTAGACAGCGAAATCAAAGACGGCAAAATTTGTCCCGATGAAATACGTCCAAATTTTCCTACAGAGTGGAAACGGTTTTTAGAAGAAAATCGAATTGATGTCAAATTTATTTAACGGATAACGCACGCATATAAAATATTTTTGATCTATATTTAATAAAATGTATAATTCATCTCGTTTGTTTTCATTTTTAAAAAAATATGCTGCGATATAATTATCCACCATATTTTTATAATTTACATTTTCTTCGCGTATCGAAGTAAGCTTTACTAGTTACGCTGATTCTCGCGAATAAGTGAATAATATCATTTTTAATGGGAAAAAATTAAAATCTACTGTTTAATCTGTGCCAAAAATTGGCACAAATCCCTTTATTACCTAAAATTTGGTGCCAATTTTGTGCTATGTTCCCAATAGGGGGTTTTGACACAAATTTGTGCCAAAGCCATGTTCCCCATCTTATCTAGGGTAAAATATATGGAAGTGCGTCCCGAAATGTCACTATGTAACAACGACGTTTCAGAGAGAAAATAGTGTCGTGGGTTTTTTTTAATTTTTTTTAGTTAAGTTATGTCTAAAAATTATTTATCGAAGAAAATTGAATTTAAGGGAGACTAAACTATAAAAAAATAATAATAATATATAGAGTACACTTTAAAAAATAACTTAAAAAAATCTTAAGGGTACCCCCTCGCGCTTCGATAGGGGCACGAAATAACGTTACTTTTTACTTCTCGGGAGATGGTGCAAAATAAATTTTGCGTTTCTTAAGCGAGTTTTTTTTTCGAGGGAAACCGAAAATAATAATATTTGAAAGCGTTCAGTCGCTTTTGCGTTTCCCGTATGGCGTCACTATATTCTAGTGACGTTTCGAAGGGAACCGAAAAACGACCTAACGTGCTCGCGCGACACCCTTTAGGTATAAACTATCGCTTCAATCCGATATAGTGACGTTGGATCGGGAACTGATATAAGGCGAAAGTCTAAGTGCAAAAATCTAAAAATCTCAAAGAAATTAATTCTCAAAAAATTTTCAAAGCGAAATTATTTTTCGGAATTTGCGCTTAGACCTTCGACTTATATTAGTTCCCACCGAGGCGTCACTATATGACGTCATATTTGGTTTAAAGACAGTCTAAGCTTAAGGAAATGGTATTTGAAAGCGTTCAGCTGCTTTTGCGATTCCCGTATGTCGACACTATATTATAGTGACGTTTCGAAGGGAACCGAAAAACGACCTAACGTGCTCGCGCGACACCTTTTAGGTATAAACTATCGCTTCAACCCGATATAGTGACGTTGGATAGGGAACTGATATAAGGCGAAGGTCTAAGTGCAAAAATCTAAAATTCATAAAGAAAATAATTCACCAAAAATTTTTAAGTCGAAATTATTTTTCGGAATTTGCGCTTAGACCTTCGACTTATATTAGTTCCCTTCGAGGCGTCACTATATGACGTCATATTCGAATTAAAGACAGTGTAAGCTTAAGAAAATGGTATTTCAAAGCGTTCAGTCGCTTTTGCGTTTCCCGTATGGCGTCGCTATATTATAGTGGCGTTTCGAAGGGAACCGAAAAACGACCTAACGTGCTCGCGCGACACCTTTTGGGTATAAACTATCGTTTCAACCCGATATAGTGACGTCGGATCGAAAAATGATATAAGGCGAAGGTCTAAGTGCAAAAATCTAAAAATCTCAAAGAAAATAATTCTCAAAAAAATTTTAAGTCGAAATTATTTTTCGGAATTTAATTAATAAAATTGATAAAAAAAAATATAGTTATATTTGTTTTTTTTTTAAAACTATCATATATATATATAAATGCTCCGCGTCGTACACGATGAGGCACTGGTGTTTAAAGACCCGTCACAGAGACACAGTTGCTAGTATATGTTACTGCTGTGAGAGTGAACTCGCTCTCCCGAGATTCTTGTATGCGATATCAATATTTTGAACAATTTTCTTACGTTGATTCCACGAATGTTATTAGTTTTCTTGTAGCTATCGTAGTTTTTGAGAAAAAAAATAAAATAGCCCCAAAAACCAAAACATTTTTTTTGCCATTTTCAGAACAATTTTCTTACGCTGATTCCACGAATGTTATTAGTTTTCTTGTAGCTATCGTAGTTTTCGAGAAAAAAAAATAAAAGCTCCCAAAAATTAAAAATTTTTTTTTGCCATTTTCAGAACAATTTTCTTACGCTGATTCCACGAATGTTATTAGTTTTCTTGTAGCTATCCTAGTTTTCAAGAGAATATCAAAGATCAGACGAAATGTTCAGCTTTACCAAAAAATCTATAGTGATAAATTTATTTTCATCATCCCTAATTGCGAAAAATACATAAAAAATAAAATAAATCAACTTTTTTTCATGTTCAATTTTTACGAATGTGCATGTTTTGGGTAAATAAAAAAATGTATAGAATGATAAATTTATTTTAATCGTCTTGATTGCATAAATTACATTAAAATAATATACGACACTATGGGTAATATTCACAGAAACACGTGGCTCTATCCTCAATATCGAACAAGTGGTCGAAATATAAAAATTTAAAAATATAAAAAACAAAAATCAGAATTTTTTTTACTGACAAATTTTTCTCATATTTTCGACTTAAACCTTCGTTTTATATTGATTCCCGATGATCTTTCGCTCTATGAGCTATTGATAGGCTTGACTATAGTTTAATCGTAAAAAAATAAATTTTAAACACATTTAGTCATTTTTTGCGATTCCTTGTGAAACGATACTTTGATATAGCTACGTTTCAAAGGGAATCGCACAATGACTTAACATGATCAAACATAATTTTTTGCCCATAAACTATCGTTAGGCTTATTAAATATTGATTTAAGGATGTTTCATCGGGAACTAATATAACACGAAGGTCTTAGTGCAAACATTTGAAAATCTAAAGAAAAAAAAATTCAATCATTCATATTCATATTATTATAATTTAAAAGAATTATCACATAAAATGCACAAAGACTTTGATATTCAATTTGATTTAAATTGTTTTAGTAACGCTATTAATTCGTCTGAATTCATTAATCTAAATGGGTTTTCCTTAGGAATTTGTTGACGAAATGTGGTTATATCAAATTTTGTTCTGTTCCTTTTCAAAACTTTTTTATGGCGTAAAAATAATCTCTTCAAAACCTCGGTATTATCTACACCACAATGAAAAAATTCTTGATAATCCTTAACAGATAAGTTATTTTCATCTGCTGTTCGATCTTCATTTTCGTCAAAGGCTTCTTCGTCAATTTCTGGTTGTACATGAATTGATCCTTCTTCTTCTATTTCTCTTTGTTCGACATTTTCGCTTACATTCTTTTTAAGCTTCTGTTCTTCTTCTTCTTCTTCTTCTTCTTCTGCGTCTAATGAAATTTGTTGGAGGCCTTCTTCTTTTTCTTCTTCTTCTTCTTGTTCTTCGCTTTCTTGTTCTCGTTTTCCTAGGAGTTCAACTATTATTTCCATATCTTTATCGAGTTTTTTTGCTATTTTGTGGACCTTTCCCATATATCTTCTTGTATTTTCTAAAACGCCCAAGCGCTAAATCCTTTTCTATAACGTCGAGATAAGCCCTTTTCTCTCTCGCTATTATCTCTTGAATCTTTTTATCGCGCTTGTCGAACGTTTCTCGCTCTTCGTGATCCTCCTCTTTTATTAATGCAAGAAGCGAGTCTCGAAAGTCGATATCGAGCTCCATCACCTCGTCGAATACGGGATCGAATATAGAATTGATCGAGTCGCAATTGCCTACGATTTCGCGATATATGACGTCGTTGTTCTTCGCTATTAACGCCGTCGCCGATGCCGCGGTCGCGGTGGTCGTTTTGGGCACCACGAACTCGTTATGGAAATGATTCAGCGCCGGAAACAGGTACGTAAGAGCCCCCCTTTTATCGCCGCGGTTTAAATACGCAGCCGCGTATTCGAATAAGTTGATCGCCCGGGTTTCGATGTGTTTTAACTCTACGAAAAAGTTGAGGGAAGCCGTAAGGGAATCTTTATCGGCACTTTCTATATCACTCCCGCCGATGCGGGTTTCGGAATTCGGTATGGAATTAGCGTACATTTCGCTTATTTTCTCGCACGTCATGAAAATAGTATAATGTAGTCTAAAAAGCATATCGTTCGACACCAAATTGCACGACGACTCGAACTTTACCAAGCGAGATTTGATAAATTCCGTCGTTTTCGAGAACGCCACGAGCCGTTTTCTCGCCAAATAATCGAACAAATGCTTGTTATTTTTAATAAATCCACCCGACTCATCGAAGAAAAATGAAAATATTTCTTGGAAACCTTTCCCTTCTTCCCGGAAATCTTTTAATTTTTTCAAAGCGCTCTCCTCGAAAAGATGCGAGAACGTGCGCGCGTAAGCGAGCAAAAAATTCGAGGTGGCGTTTTCCACATCGACCTTCGAGGGAGTTTTGAAATCGATAATGAAGTTTTCTTCGTCAACGCAGTAGCCGAATTCCTCGTTTTCGGCTCGTGTCTCGTCGTTTTCCGATCGCTCTTCTTCGGTTCTGGGCTGATCCAAAGGGTGGGGGGTGGAGGATTTAGGCGGAGAAACAACGGGGAAAGATTTCGAATACGAGAGAACATTTCTCACCAACTCACGATACGACTTCTCACCGCCACTCTCCAATTTTTCACCCCCGGTCGTATGAGAACGAAGCGGCATCGTCGTCGTCGTCGTCGTAGTCCCACCTATCGATTTTTCACCACTAGTGGCGGCCTGATATTTTTCAGAACGGGGGTGCTTCAAATTCGAACTAACGTTAGTATTCGATGGCGGAGGGAGATAATCCGAACTTTTCTTCGTTCCTTCGCCGAAAAGAATTCCTTTATGGGACACGTTTTTCTCGAAGAATGTGGCACCCCTATCACTATCACTACCGGAGATGTTCGCATTTTCCGGATCTCTGGACCGACGACTACCGCCTTTGTTCTTAACTCCTTCTAGGTTATTTTTAAACCTTTTTTCGTTTGAACGATTATTCTCGTCCTTAAACCTCAATCTTGCGGATGCGGCACCGCGTCCGCTACGTTGGACGTTGTTCCTTTTAAAGTTATTTTCAGCGTCGCTTTCTTCACCCGAGAATATCGGTGATTCCCCTTCGTCTAGTAATTTAAGAGTTTCGTCCCCGGCGAGTGGATTTTGATTTTGCGCCCACGCCATGCAAATATATATATTATATATATATATATATATATATATATAATTATATATATATATATATATATATATATATAATATATATAATAATATATTTATATATATATTTTCTCTAAGATTTTTTAGATTTTCACACTTAGACCTTTGACTTATATCAGTTCCCGTATAGAAGAACATATGTAATTAAAGTGATAGTTTATACCTTAAAAGGTGTTGCGCGATCAAGTTAGATCGTTTTTCGGTTCCCTTCGAAACGTCACTATAGTATAGTGTCGCCTTACGGGAATCGCAAAAGCGGCTGAACGCTTTCAAATACCAGTTACCTAAGCTAAAACTGTTTTCAATCCGATTATGACGTCATATAGTGACGCCTGATCGGGAACTGATATAAGTCGAAGGTCTAAGTGCAAATTCCGAAAAATAATTTGGACTTAAAAAATTTTGTGAATTATTTTTTTTGAGAAATTTTAGATTTTAGCACTTAGACCTTCGACCTACACTTTGACCTTCGACTTATACTTAGACCTTCGACTTAACACTTAGACCTTCGACTTAGCACTTAGACCTTCGACTTAGCACTTAGACCTTCGACTTAGCACTTAGACCTTCGACTTAGCACTTAGACCTTCGACTTAGCACTTAGACCTTCGACTTATACTTAGACCTTCGACTTAGCACTTAGACCTTCGACTTAGCACTTAGACCTTCGACTTATACTTAGACCTTCGACTTAGCACTTAGACCTTCGACTTAGCACTTAGACCTTCGACTTAGCACTTAGACCTTCGACTTAGCACTTAGACCTTCGACTTAGCACTTAGACCTTCGACTTAGCACTTAGACCTTCGACTTATACTTAGACCTTCGACTTTTACTTAGACTTTCTGACTGTTCGTTCGTTTGTTTGTTGAACTAATATAAGTCGAAAGTCTAAGTGCAAATTCCGAAAAATAATTTCGACTTGAAATTTTTTGGGAAATTATTTTCTCTGTGATTTTTTAGAGGATTTTCAACCACTAGACCTATTACTTTATATCAGTTCCGTTGAGACGTCACATATGGGGTTGAAGTGGATAGTTATACCTTAAAAGTTTGCGCGATCAAGTTAGATCGTTTTCGGTTCCCTTTCGGAAACGTCACTTAGTATTAGTGTCGCCTTACGCGGAATCGCAAAAGCGCCTGAACGCTTTCAAATACAGATTACCTAAGGCTAAATGTTTTCAATCCGATTATGACGTCATATAGTGACGCCTGATCGGGAACTGAATATAAGTCGAAGGCCTAAGTGCAAAATTTCGAAAATAATTTGGACTTAAACAATTTTGTGTAGTATTTTCTTTGAGAAATTTAGATTTTAGCAACTTAACCGTTCGACCTTATACTTTGACCCTCGACTTATACTGTAGACCTTCGACTTAGCACTTAGACCTTCGATTTAGCACTTAGACCTTCGACTTAGCACTTAGACCTCCGACTTAGCACTTAGACCTTCGACTTAGCACTTAGACCTTCGACTTAGCACTTAGACCTTTCGACTTAGCACTTAGGACCTTCGACTTAAGCACTTAGACCTTACGACTTATACGTAAGACCTTCGACGTAGCACTTAGACCTTCAGGACTTAGCCACTTGACCTTCGACTTTAGCACTAGGACCTTCGACTTATACTTAGACCTTCGACTTAGCACTTAGACCTTCGACTTAGCACTTAGACCTTCGACTTAGCACTTAGACCTTCGACTTATACTTAAACCTTCGACTTAGCACTTAGACCTTCGACTTAGCACTTAGACCTTCGACTTAGTACTTAGACCTTTCGACTATATACTAGACTTCGACTTATTACTTAGACCTTCTGACTGTTCGTTCGTTTGTTTGTTGAACTAATATAAGTCGAAAGTCTAAGTGCAAATTCCGAAAAATAATTTCGACTTAAAATTTTTTGGGAAATTATTTTCTCTGTGATTTTTTAGATTTTCACACTTAGACCTTTGACATATATCAGTTCCCGTTGAGACGTCACTATATGGGGTTGAAGTGATAGTTTATAACTTAAAAGGTGTTGCGCGATCAAGTTAGATCGTTTTTCGGTTCCCTTCGAAACGTCACTATAGTATAGTGTCGCCTTACGGGAATCGCAAAAGCGGCTAAACGCTTTCAAATACCAGTTACCTAAGCTAAAACTATCTTCAATCCGATTATGACGTCATATAGTGACGCCTGATCGGGAACTGATATAAGTCGAAGGTCTAAGTGCAAATTCCGAAAAATAATTTCGACTTAAAAAATTTTGTGTATTATTTTCTTTGAGATTTTTTAGATTTTAGCACTTAGACCTTCGACTTATACTTAGACCTTCGACTTATATCAGTTCCCTTCGAAACGTCACTATATCGGGTTCAAAGATTAGTTTTCACCTAAAAGGTGTCGCCCGATCACTTTAGGACGTTTTTCGGAGACCTTCGACTTAGCACTTAGACCTTCGACTTACCTAAGCTAAAACTATCTTCAATCCGATTATGACGTCATGTAGTGACGCCTGATCGGGAACTGATATAAGTCGAAGGTCTAAGTGCAAATTCCGAAAAATAATTTGGACTAAAAAATTTTTGTGTGTTATTTTCTTTGAGAAGATTTAGATTTTAGCACTTAGACCTTCGACTTATACTTAGACATTCGACTTATATCAGTTCCCTTCGAAACATTCGTGGAATCAGCGTAAGATAATTGTTCTAAAAATGGAAAAAAAAAATTTGTGATTTTTTTTTTATATTTTATTTTTTTCTCGAAAACTACGATAGCTACAAGAAAACTAATAACATTCGTGGAATCAGCGTGAAATATTTGTTCTAAATATGCATAAAAAAAAATTTAAATTTATTTGGATATTTTAATTTTTTTCTTGAAAACTACGATGGCTACAAGAAAAATAATGACATTCGTGGAATCAGCGTAAGATAATTGTTCTAAAAATGGAAAAAAAAATTTTGAATTTTTTTTGGTGAACGAAGAAAAGAAAAGACGCGAAAATAATAATTTCGTTCAATCGTTATCGGTTTCTACCACCGGGTGAGAGAGGCAGTCGTTAAAGGAAGATATTTTTTCCGAAAATACTCTATACGAACAAACCAGCACCCGATATTTGCGAATATACTCTTCGATAGAATTTTCTGCGCGCTTCATTTCCTTCAACAACCGTTTCGACTTCTTCTCCGCCTCGAGAAAACTTCTTAAAGACGAATAAAAATGTTTAATTTTTTCTTCGGCTTCTCTTAGAAACACGAGTCCCTTAACGCCGTTCGCGCCGCCTGTTTTGACGCTCTTTTCTAAATTGTATTTTATACGCTCAAAATCGAAAACGTTCTCGCGCCACGAATATTGAACGTGGAAACTGGATCTATAAATTTCGTCGTTATTCTCGCAGAAGGGCTTCGTCAGCTCTGCCTCTAATCCCGCATTTTCTCGTTCGTCTACGCTTCCGATAAACATTTTGAATAAAGGGGACGAATAATTATCGGGCGAGTCCTTGTTATTCAATAGGGGATTATTCGTTCGAACTAAATAATAAATCTCCCCTCCGCGCTCTTCTTTCTCTTCCTCTTCCTCTTCCTCTTCCTCCCCCGTTGGCAGCTCCGTTTCGTAAAACGCGCCGAGAAAAGAATCATCGTCCTTTCCCGATTTTTTTCGCCGTCGCGACGACCTCTGCTGTTGCGAAGGTTCATTTTTAAAATAAATATCGTGTTCGTAAATACGCTCCTTCAAGTACGTTTTAGCCGCTAAAACTTCTGTCGCCGAATAGTTTGTATGGTCGTCGTCCTCGTCGCGATTGAAGACGCCTCGCTCGCCTAATAAAGGTAAGATTTCGGTATTTACTCTTTCAAAAACGCCGCCGCCGCTCTCGTCGTCGGTGACGCCCCTCGCGTCTAGCACGAGCGGCCTTATCCTCGCGAATGCGACTCGCGCGAAGATCATGTGGCGCTCGGCCTCTTCGCGAGATTTCTCCAAGAAATCGATATCGTTATAGGGAAACCTTACGTAATATTCGTTTAAAAGCCATTTAGCCAGGCAACAAACGAAGTGACTCTGCAGTTGAATGGTATTCAGATACTTTCGGATATCCTGAATTTTTTTCTCCGAAGCGTGTCGAACGAGTTCGTCCGTTATCACCTCGATCGCGAGTTTAAAGTACAAAAAATAAAATTTAAAGTGCAACATGGCTTCCCTCCGGTGTAAAAGTGATCGTTCTTTGAAAAGGAATCCGAGCATTTCTTCGCGCGATAAACTTTCTCTAAATTTCGACAAGACCATTCTTTTTTTCTCCAAGTGTTTCGCTTTTCTCTCGACGTCCTCGATGCAAGAATCCAATAAATTATTAAAGGAGTTTTTTGAAGAATATATTCGATATTGAAGAAACAGCGACGTGTTCCTGTGAATATTATCGTTATTACCCATCGTGTCGTCCGTTATTTTTACGTATTTTACTCAATCGACGATGATTAAAATAAATTTATGGCTGTATATTTAAGCAAAACGTATACACTCGTAGGAAAAAAGTTTTTTAATTTTGTTTTTATGTATTTTTCGCAATCAGGTTGATTAAAATAAAGGTATAACTAAAAACATTTTTTTATTTACACAAAAAGTACACACTTTTAAAAATAAAACGCGAAAATTTTTTATAATATATAATATAATATAATATAACATAATATCTTCAATTATCGAAATACAAGTTAAATATTTTTGAAATTTCGTGGTCTAAAATCTTTTGAATTTTTTTGTCGGATTTCGATGACCACCTGGTGTAAAGGTAATTCACTTTAACAACAAATATTTATTATTAATATACGGGACGGGAGGGATGAAAAATATAAATATTATCTTCGATTTCCGAAACGTATTCACCGACGACACAAATTTCAATACCGATTTATTAAAATTTGAGCGGTCTGTTTCATTTGACGACCGAGATTTCGCGCGCGGTAGAAAAAGAAGCGTGTTGCGGAAAATGGAAAAAATTCTGCTAGAAATAACGCGACATAGCGCGGATATCGAAAGGTGCGCTATTAAGATTCAAGATAGCGTGAAAAAAATCGAAATGAACAACGAAGAAATTCACAGGGCGCTTCGCAATTCGAACGTAAACTGGCAATCTTATTTTGGATCGAGGTGTTCCAACACACCCGCGACGACGAGTTCGGTGATGGCGGCGACAACGCTCCGCGATGAAGGTGTCGACGATCACCCTTTACTCGTGATTCAGGGGCCCAAAGGTCTGCTATCGACGATTGTCAACGATAAAGAGTCTTTAGCGGGATTAAATTAAAAGGTGAAAACGGAATAAAAAATGAAACAAAATTGAAGGTTGCGAACATTTTAGCGAATACCATCATCATATTCTTATTATAAGGAATATACTCAAGAAAAATTTAATTATTTAACAAAGAATAAAAAGTAGAAAAAAGAATTGAATCGTTCAAATTTCGTACGTAATATCTTCGGAGCTCGAATAGCTGCAGCGACCACGATGGCGTAGGCGACAGCGGCGTGCGCTCGGCGGCGGCGAATCCTGTTTCGGCCCCGTCGAGAAGTTGGGAAGGAGAAGGCGACTCGGTAAAAATTTGTAATCGATGGGATCGAATAAAGCTTTAAGTTTGGGGTTGTTTTTAAAAGCCTTGCTCCTCAAATAGTGATTTGTTTCAATTATTTTTACCTCGTGGATGAGCCGGTCTATGTTCGTGAAGCAAGTAATGTCGTAAATGTTTTCGAACGCCGCTCTTTGCAGGCCTAATTTCAGCAAAAGATATTTGTCGCGCATCATGCGACGGTACTGCTGCTGTTGCTGCTGCTGCTGCTGCTGCTGCTGCTGCTGCTGCTGCTGCTGCTGCTGCTGCTGCTGCTGCTGCTGCTGCTGCTGCTGCTGCTGCTGCTGCTGCTGCTGCTGATGTTGCTGATGCGAGGTCGACGGCTGCGGTGGCGGTTGTTCTTCGACCGAACTGGTCGTCTTCGTCGTCGGATCGTCCTTTTGGCCGTCGTGGTGTAAGAAATAATGGTTATAAGAGCCGATGCAGTCGAGATAGTTCCGAATGTGGGAGCAAATGTTGTTAATCGTCGTCAAATTGCAGTGTTTCTCGGCTCGGTTCTTGATGCGAGGATCGATGAAGCTCAAAACCGCCAAGGCCAAATTTTTGGGAGTCTTCTGATCCAAAATGTTGTTCTTCTTAACGACGTTGTATAGCTCGATCGCTCGGCGCGTTTGTCGCGGATCGAAATCCACTTCACTCGCGTACTTATGGATCAAGAACTTGGCGTTGTTGACGTTGTTCAGTTTCGACAGTAGCACTCGATCGCCCAAACTAATAACGAAGTGACAAAATTTCGTATCGAAATTCGCGTCCGTGATGTTAAAGGCGTCGAATTCGTTCAATTTGAGAATCGCCGCCTGAATGCACCAGTCCAATTGCGCGTTGGGAATTCGGATTCGTTTGAACGTGCTCTGGTTCCTGCATATCTTGAGGTGGAAAATCGTGAGTGCTGTTATCGTTAAATTTTTTTGACGCAGCTTGTCGTCGATTTTTCGACATCCCTTGATTATGACGAGGCATTTCTTTATAAGAGCCTCGGTGAACTTTAAGCTGTTGCTTCGTTTCACGAGCATGTACTTCTCCCGGCGAAGTTCGATCGCGCGGAACGTGCTCAAAATCCTTATAATTTCCCCTTCGTAGCCGGCGATGAGGGGGCGATCGTGACTAAATTTGTCTCTTATAATTTTCCTCACGGGGCAATTGTCATCGTCGTCCGATTTGAGCATTTCGGATATCTCATTTCGCGTCCTTTCTTCGTTCAACTTATCGAAATTTACGCCGTACGAAAAACGAATATCTTCATCCGCGACGGGGGCGTCGGGACGAGGAGGAGGCGACGAAGAGCTGGAGCAGGAGTCTACGTAACGAACGTCTTTAATTTTTATATCGTCTAAACACCTCTCGGGTTTGTAGATTTCGGCGATCGACGCGTTCTTGTTTTTCAAATTTAGGATAATTTCGTTGTTCTCGTTCAGCACCCAACAATCGGTTAGATCGATAAACTTTTTAGGATCTTCCATTTTTCCTTTTCTGGGCCGGGAAGAGGCGTCAGCGGAGGCGGCGACGGCGACGGCGTGCCCATTTTCGCTTTTTATTTTCTTCCCAAAATTTAAAACCTTATTTTTGTTTTTTATGTTCAAAAATTCCATTTTTTCCGATTTTTTGACGAAGATTTCCAAGTCTTTTTCGATATTTTTCTTTCCCCCTCCAGCTTCTATATCTTCACCGTATTCCCGTAGATGTATCGAAAGTTTCGCCGGCACGCTAGAATAATCCACTTCTGGGTCCCAATCGTCGTCGTCGCCATATTCATAACGGAATACGTTAGAATACGAATGTGAAGAAGAAGAAGAAGAAGAAGAAGAAGAAGAGAGTTCTGACGGTGATAAAGGGTGCTCAGAAGAGTCTGAGGAACCGCTATCCGACATATATAAAGTCGACGACGAAGATAATGATCTTTCCATCTTAAAGATTTGTGGACCGGTTTTATCTGTAAATATTATTATAATAATAGTTTAGTTTGAGAAGCTAGGGCTACGACTGCGTCGATTAAGAAAGGAGATTCCTCCCTCATCTTAAATTTATCATCATCGATCAGTTCAACATACTAATAAAATTATTTCAATGAATAAAATTCGTATATAGATAAAATTCGTATATAGATAAATCTTTAATAATTTTTTAATAATTTATAGATTAATAAATTTATTTATATAAAAAAGGAACTTATTTATACATATTTTTGGAGATGAAAATATCTCTTAACCAGAATGAGACTTTCGCCCCTTTTTATAATTCTTTCGAACTAATTCCCTCCTCGACTTTATTAATCGCGCCCCCCCTCTTCCTCGACGTTCGCGACTTTATTTTTTTTGAGAATATATTCCTTCATCGAAAAGTATAGTATTGGAATGAGCGATCGCTTCTTCACGCCAAAGTATAATATGATCGACAAAGCGACTATCACGAATACGAATTCCAACGCGCTTTTTGCCGTCGATCCCAAAATATCCCTTCCCATTATATCACTAATGATACGTTTCAAACCTTCCTCCAAATCTTTTTGATCTATTATTTCGATAGACGAAGGGGTGTATTCAGCATCATTTTCTTTTGTTTTCTCGCCGATAATGGTTATAGAGTTATTAACGCCGAATCCGTTATCGTAGTAGGCGTCGTCATCGTCTTCGTCGTAGACTGGATTTTCTTCGTCGACGTTTTTGGTGCCATCGGATGACAAATTCGATTCGGAATAGAGCCGCTCCGTTTTATCGGATGTCGCGGGGTTCGGGAGTAAGTTTTTCGACGATAGAAGCGAGAAACTATTTAGGAAAAAGACGAAAAAAAACGCGTATTTTCTTTTTTTCGTAAACATTCTCTTAAGAATATATTATAATAATAATAGAAAATTATTATTTACAGGCCCTTAAAAATTTATTAATTCCTAATAAATAAATAAATATTTTTTTTATTTTAAAAATGCGAATATTTTATTAATACTTATCACTTCATCCATCCTTGATCGCTAGAGGAAAAAAAATCGAAACCGATTCAAAAATGACGGAGCCTGAAAAATTGGGTGGTTCCCACTATAGAAACCTGTGGAGGTGGATCCGAGTTTGCAAAGGATTTCAGAGAAACGAGATTAAAATTCAGGGGAGCCTGTACAAGTCGTTAAAATCAGAATTTTTCGGCTCGAAGAGAAGCCGCGTACCCGATTTAGGTACCGAAAAGGATCTCCCCCTCTGTATAGTATTAGCCGAATACGATGAGAAATTGCCGCCCGGAATTAAAGACGACGCCGAGAATTTACGCCTGGCGGTAGACGTTTTTATGAAGATCAACCGGGACAAAATTGAATCTTTCCGGGAGAACTACTGGGACCACTGCGAAAAATACCTCAATAGCCCTAAAACAGAGAAAAGGAAAACAGTTTTAAAAGAGTTTTTTTTTCGAAATTTGTCGACGGAGAGAAGTAAAAATAAATCGCAGCTCGAGGATGACGGTTTCGTCGTTTTATCGGATCTCGGGGAAATTCGGGACGCCTTCGAAAGGTGCGAGCGGGAAAGACGAGATAAAATAAAGAAACACGAAGCGCTCGACGAAGTCGCCGCTGCCGACGCCGCCGAGAGATCCAAATTGAGCAAAAGACGCAAAGGAAAACGTTTCAAGGCCGAAACTGCCGAAACTGCCGAAACTGCCGACACCGCTGAAGAGGAAAAGTGTGATGTAACTATAACCGCCGGCCAAAAAACGAAAACGACGTTGACACCATCGGGAAACGAAGAGGATCTTTCGGCCGCCGCCGATGATGAAGATCCCCGAGCCTCGCTCGAACGTATTAAATTAATCTTAGACGGTATCGAAGAACGGCAAAATTATTTGCTGAATTTCTTTAACGAAGAAATCCTTCGACGCCGTCGTGTAGTGGAAACGGAGTTGGGCGACAGATTAAAGGAAACTAAAAATTCGACTATGGAAATGAGAGACCGAAATCGGAGTTGCCGTGAGGCTCGTAAACGAGACGCTGCGGAAATTGTGGACCTGGCGCAAAATATTGATCGCAAAATAAAATGTTTCTCTCTCCCGTTGAGGTCGTCGATTCCCGATGAATCGTAGAGTAAAAAAATTAGGAATGCCTAAAAAGATTGTAATCAATTTACTTATTCGGTGAATATCATTGCTATTTTTTTTTAATGTTAAAAAAAAACAGGTAAGATAAATAAATATTTATTAGATAATAAATTTTTTTTATTCGAATATTTTGCACGTAGACCAATCATATTAAATCCTTCCCTCCTCATCTCCAGAATTTTCGAGTACATTATTCTTCTTCCACCGTTTGACGGCGCGTTTCAATCTATTCGCCTTACGTAACTTCGTCCGATGGATCCCGGAAACTATGAAAATTCGATGTTGACGCGGGACACGGAAAGGTGCTTCAAATTCATCGAGGATCTCAAGAAACAGGCGGTCGTAATAGAGTTAATTATTAGAAATGGCCTTAAAGAAATCGACGAACGTTACGTTAAAATTCAGGACGAACTCAACCGCCTCCATGCCAAAAACGAACGAATAAGTTCGCGCAACGCCGAAATCGCGGAGAGGCTAAAGGACGTAAAGGAAACTTTGATCAATTACGACGAAAACAGTTTGGGTAATGCGGCGAGTCTACAAATGAAAAAGTTAAAGCACAAAATTGAAAAAATTAAAGAGAGGACGAAATTAAAAAAACTAAAAAAGAAAGCTTTATCTCATCGCTCGAAGAATTAAAGTCCGCTCGATAAATTTTGCTAAGAGGCGCGGGGTAGAAACATTGTCTTTATGTAAACCCGACTAACTTTCCGTATTTATCGTTGTTTTGAGTTTTTTATTTGAATAAAATTGTTAGAAAAAATGGTGTTTGCTTTTTATTAACTTATTATTATTATACTTCCTTTTGTTAGTTTGAAACAAACGTAAGAAACCTATCGGGTCAAAAGTTGTTTTTATAAAAAAAAAATAATATTTTTTTTTTCAAAGTTAAATATTTTTCAAGATTTTGGATTTAGACCTTCGACTTTTCTTAGTTCCCGCTAAAACGTCACTATATGAGGTTTAACGATAGCGTCGTGCGTTCGTTCGTTCGTTCGTTCGTTCGTTTTTCTGGGTGGCGTTCGTGAGTCAACGGTATGACGCGCTGAGGGCCGGCCAATTATATATTTTAGGGTTTCGCGCAGTCCCGCTGGGGTCGGTGAGCCGCATTTGATGAAACGAGGCGTTGTGTAAGGCGGACGCTCTAACGTATCCGAGCCAATAAAATTCGAAACATATTTGCAACATTAGCAATACGCGAGGGGTTTGTGGGGTAGAAGTCAGAACATTATTTCTTTAACCAATAGCGGTTATTCGAGTGCAAACAGCCACGTAAACGACGATTCCGATGGGGGGAATAGTACAGGGGTTAACAAAACTGGGTTGGAGCTCCAATGCGGGGAACCAATCGTGTTCGAAGTGGCTTTGCGAACTCAGCAAAGTGGGCGGGATAGCACCCACGGCTGGGAATATATATATAAGCCATGGCG
This sequence comes from Trachelipus rathkii, assembly GCA_015478945.1. Classification (NCBI taxonomy): domain Eukaryota; kingdom Metazoa; phylum Arthropoda; class Malacostraca; order Isopoda; family Trachelipodidae; genus Trachelipus; species Trachelipus rathkii. The sequence continues at coordinate 24,514 of JABUQX010004886.1, forward strand.
ACTGAAAATTCATTCAATTTCTTTGAAGTGTGAGACAGAGAGGTAAACTCACTGTTAGTTCGAATACTCTATTCGCGTAATATATCATAGGGTGTCGTCTTGAAAGAATATGTCTTCAAAACTCAACGAAGAAATTGTGACCGCGAGAATAACCAAACCTTCGGCGGCGGCGATGAGTAGCGATGATTCTTGGTGCGCCGAAGATATCGAGCATAGTTACGGAATAAAAATTAAATTTAGAAAAAACGAAAAGGAGGAGAATGACGACGATAAAGCGAAAAGATTTAAATCTAGCAAAGAAGCGTCTTCGAGTGTTGAAAATATGGGCAAAAATAGAAATCCTAAAGGAAAAAATCTTCTCGAACTTACGGAAGATGTGGTCGCAACCTCGGAAAAATCGGGTAAAAATTCTAAAAAACTAGCAAAGAAAGGTCGATCAAAACGAAGAAAAAAAGAAAAATCCTCTCAGCATCCGTCTAACGATATTCTCAAAGAAAAAAAGGAAAAGACCATTCTCCCCTTAAAGAAAAGAAATTATCTTGCACCGCCGCTCCCTTACAAGGAAAGGAAAAGTCGTCTTCTTCTTTTTCCTATGGAGGAAATGGGTAGGAAAAATTGAATTATTCGCTCGTTTCTGTACCATTATATTTTGAAAAAAATTGTAATTTTCATCAATCATTTATTTTAGAAGGAAATGTAACTGATTTTTTCTCATTTTTATTTTCTCACAGCAGGTCGTTGGCTTCCTGAATCTAGCGATCGAAGTAAAATCGATTCCTTGCTGAATATCTGCCACCACCCAACTGTCATTTCGAACGATCCATCAGGAGCAGCGAGAGCAGCAGCATCATCATCGGCGGTTTTAGAAACAAACAGTTTGACGGAAATCAAAGACGTCGTAGTAGACAGATCTATCGAGTGGAATGAAAAAAATTACATAGGAGGATGTAAGTTTCTTTTTTAATAAAAAAAGGGGGGGATATATATATATATATATATATATATATATAGATATATATATATTATATATATATATATATATATATATATATTAATATATTTATATATATATTATTATATATGATAAAACACGCCGTTGAAAACTCTTTGATTATAAAAAACAATAATTTATATTACTTTTAGCGCTAAAACATTTAAAGTATTCACCATTGATATTAATAATCTAAATATTTCAGATGCCGGATTGGATTTGAGAATATCTCGAAAGGAATCGAGTCCCTTATCTGAAAACGAAAGCTTGTCCGATTATTTGAAGGAGGTGGAAAAAAATACACTTTTCGATCAGGATTTACATTGTTTTCCGCGGTTGGCGCCTAAAGAAAACCCCGCTCTCCTCCCGAGTTTGTTCGACGAAGCACCCGTGCGGCAACAACAACAGAAGAAATATTATCACTACCATGATCGAATTAGTTCGACGAATGGGAATCGTCATCAGTTCGTTCGGGTTGACGGAGAGGTCGAGAATCGCTCGGATATCCCAGTATTTAGATACGGTAAGTTTAATTCTAGCCAACTCGTTTTATGATCAACGCTTTATAAATAACAGTTTTTACTGTAAATAAATCATCCTGTTATTTTAATATAAAAATACGAATTTACAATTTTTCAGATTTTGGAATGCGTTCGGGACATCTTGGTGAAAAGGAAGGTTTTAATAGATCTTTGACGCAAAGGTCAAATTTCCACTACAAATCTCACTCTTTTAAAAATTTAAAGAATAAAGAACACCACATGTTGTATAATTCGGAAGCGAGTTTTACTCAAGAATATACTAGGAAACAGCAGCAGCAGCAGCAGCAGCAATCGCAACAACAACTTTACGAAGAAACGTCCGACGCCGGATTTCTTCAATATCTGCAGCAGCAGCAGCAGCAGCAGCAGCAGCAGCAGCAGCAGCAGCAGCTACCGCTACAATCGCGTATGTTTGTTCCAGAATACACCCAGCAGCGACCGTGTATTTTTTATCAAGAAGGTGCGAGCGACGTAGGAAAACTCGAATATCTTCAGCAAAATCATCGACAAACGCGTTTGTTTCCTCATGAGAAACCGAATTTCTTAGAAATTACCCAACATCCTCAGCAACAGAAGAAGCAGCAGCACCAGCAGCTTCCACGATTTTTTGTCCCAGAATATACCCGGAGACAGGATGACCAGAAGCAGCAGCAGCAGCAGCTTCCACGATTTTTTGTCCCAGAATACACCCGGAGACAGAATGACCAGCAGCAGCAGCAGCAGCAGCAGCAGAAACAACCTTTACCGAGTCTCTTTTGCTACGAGGGTGAAAACACTGCATCTGCGGTTCCCGAATACATCTCCCAGTGGCAGCAACAACAAACGCCATCGAGTAGTCTTTTTTACGATGGACAATACACCCTAAGGTCTCCCAAATGCGCCCATCAGCAGCAGCAGCAGCAGCAGCAGCAGCGATTACTTCGAGAGAGAACAAACGTCGAGGGTCCACAAGAGAATTTGTCGGCTCCTAAAAATAGTGACAATAGCTTTAACATAGACGATCTATTACACGATTTGACAGAAAATGCGTCACCCACAGCCGCCGTCGAAACTGGGCGAACGAAGGAATCAACCGATGGTCCACTTCCAATGGATGACGACGAATCGGACGGTTGTCTGTTGGAGCCGAAAATAGAAATAAAAGAAGAGGGCGAGTGGCAGTTATCCGAAGAAACTAATTTTGAGGGTAGTGAAACATCGCCGCCGCCGTCGAGAGACGATGGAGACTTTAAACGGGAAACTGATAGCTGCGACTATCGCGGCGACGCTGATATACTCGTGACGAACTCTAATTACGACCCCCTTTCCGTGTCGTTAATGAAACCCGATTACGAATCGGACGGTTGTCTGTTGGAGCCAAAAGTAGAAATAAAAGAAGAGGGCGAGTGGCAGTCATCCGAAGAAACTAATTTTGAGGGTAGTGAAATATCGCCGCCGCCGTCGAGAGACGATGGAGACGTTAAAAGGGAAACGGATAACAGCGATCATCATTACGACCACCTTTCCGTGTCGTTAATGAACCCCGATTACGAAAATATGGTTAAGGGGATTCGGGATATCAAAGATTTAATTCACATTCCGAAAGTCGTCTCTCCTCTCCCGTCTTCCCCCTCTTCTTCCTCCGCCGGACATTTGGTGAAGGAAACTGTAATGTGTCAAAACACCGAAGTGACGATAGAATATTCATCGCCGTACGCCGCCTCCGCCGCCGCTGCTGCCGCTGGTGGCAACATCAAATCTAATAACGCTCTACGAGCAAGTTTCTTGGTATCTAAAATCGTCGATGATATTGAAAACAATGTCGTCAGCGAAGTGACGCTCGCGCAAGTGAAAAGGGCCATGGGTGAAGTGTATAACAACGTCAACCTGAGAACGACAAATGGGATTAAAATCCCTTTCATGAACACTCACCTGCCCTTCGCGATCAACCGGTATTTCGTCGAACAACTTTGCGTCACCGATGGCTGTGGAGATAAGTTCACCTCCGATCTTTTGGACTTTCTCGTACAGATCGCATTTTGCAGATTCGTGGAGGCCCAGAATTTTCGCTACAAACCAAAAATGAAGAAGGGAAAAATTCCGACCTGGCACCGGCTAGTCATTGAGGCATTGGGACGGTACGTTCGGCTCGACGCCGAAACCAACGAATTGATACTCGACGTATCTTTTATTCCTCAAAGTTCGAAAGACGAACGCTTCACCGCTAAGTCGAAGGTCTAAGTGCTCAGTCGAAGGGTTAAGTGCTAAGTCGAAGGTCTAAGTGCTAAGTCGAAGGTCTAAGTGCTACAGGTCGCGAGGTCTAAGTTGGACTAGTCGAAGGCTAAGTGCTAAATCGAAGGTCTAAGTGTTAAGTCGAAGGTCTAAGTATAAGTCGAAGGTCAAAGTGTAAGTCGAAGGTCTAAGTGCTAAAATCTAAAATTTCTCAAAAAAAATAATTCACAAAATTTTTTAAGTCCAAATTATTTTTCGGAATTTGCACTTAGACCTTCGACTTATATCAGGTTCCCGATCAGGCGTCACTAATATGACGTCATAATCGATTGGAAGATAGTTTTTTAGGTAACTGGTATTTGAAAGCGTTCAGCCGCTCTTGCGATTCCCGTAAGGCGACACTTATACTATAGTGACGTTTCGAAGGGGAACCGAAAAACGATCTAACTTGATCGCGCAAAACCTTTTAAGTTATAAAACTAATCACTTCAACCCCATAATATGACGTTCTCAACGGACCTGATATAGTCAAAGTCTAAGTGTGAAATATCTAAAAAATTTCACAGAAGAAAATAATTTCCCAAAAAATTTTAAGTCGAAATCATTTTTCGGAATTTGCACTTAGATTTTCGACTTATATTAGTTCAACAAACAAACGAACGAACGAGTCAGAGTATAAAGCTCGAAGTATAAGTGCAAAAAACTCGAAAACTACGATAGCTACAAGAAAACTAATAACATTCGTGGAATCAGCGTAAGATATTTGTTCTAAAAATGGAAAAAAAAATTTTTTTTTTATTTTGGTTATTTATTTTTTTTTCTCGAAAACTACGATAGCTACAAAAAAAATAATAACCTTTTTGGAATCAGCGTAAGAAATTTGTTTTAAAAATGGAAAAACAATAGTTTCCTTGTACCTATCGTAGTTTTCGAGAAAATAAAATAAATAACCAAAAAAATCCAAAAACAAATTTTCATATTTTCAGAACAACTATCTTACGCTGATTCCACGAGTGTTATTAGTTTTCTTGTAGCTATCGTAGTTTTCGAGAAAAAAAAATAAAATAGCCCCAAAAAATCAAAAAATTTTTTTTGCCATTTTCAGAACAATTATCTTACGCCGATTCCACGAATGTTATTAGTTTTCTTGTAGCTATCGTAGTTTTCGAGAAAAAAAAATAAAATATCCAAAAAAAAATCAAAAATTTTTTTTTCCATTTTTAGAACAATTTTCTTACGCTGATTCCACGAATGTTATTAGTTTTCTTGTAGCTACGTTCATATATGTATATAAAACGATATTAAACAATTAAAACTACATTTTTTTTATAACTTTATTTAAGAAAAATACAAAAAAGATAAAATAAGAAAACAAATCATTCTACGTTTTCACACTCGCTAATTCCGAATAGGAAAGATAGAAGTATCCGTCTCTTACCATTTTCGAAATAATATTTGAATTCAGCGAGAGAATCTACGTGGGAGACGTCGCTTATTGACTCCTCCAATGAACATGAATACATTTTATTTAATATTTTAGATACCTTTTTTAAAAATGTTTTTCGTTATGACATTAATAAATTCATTAAAAAAAAACGATATTTTCTTACTTTCCTCCTACTGGCATTGTAGGCATCGGTTTTCCAATGAAAACATAAAAAAAATAAAAAAACGCGCGCGAGACTGTCGTTTCGTGTGTTGATAATTAATTATTAATACTAAGAAAAATTAAGAACAAGGAAAAAAAATAATTTTACAATATGTGGATACCTGAATAACAATTCTTTATAGACTTAGATACCGTAATTATTATTTTCTGTTTTCCTCGAAAAAAAACTCGCTTAAGAAACGAAAAATTTATTTTGCACCATCTCCAAAGAAGTGAAAAGTAACGTTATTTCGTGCCTCGATCGAAGCGCGAGGGGTACCCTTAAGATTTTTTTAAGTTAATTTTTAAAGTATAGTTTAGTCTCCCTTAAATTCAATTTTCTTTGATAAATAATTTTTTTAGAGATAACTAAACTGAAAAAAAAAAAACGCACGACGCCAATTTCTCTCGAAAACGTCGTTGTTACATTGTGACCTTTCGCGACGCACTTCTATATATTTTACCCTAGATAAGATGGGCTCATGGCTTTGGCACAAATTTGTGTCGAAAACCCATATTGGGAACATGGCACAAATTTGTGTCAAAACCCCCTTATTGGGAACATGGCACAAATTTGTGTCAAAACCCCTATTGGGAACATGGCACAAATTTGTGTCAAAACCCCCTATAGAGAACATGGCACAAATTTGTGTCCAAACCCCCTATTGAGCTTGAACTATCGTTAAACCGATTATGACGTCATATAGTGACGCCGCTTAGGGAACTGATATAAGTCGAAGGTCTAAGTGCAAATTCCAAAACTTAAAAAAAATTTTGTGAATTATTATTATTATTTTTTCATGAATTTTTTTAGATTTTCGCACTTAGACCTTCGACTTATATCAGTTCCCTTCCTGACGTCACTATATCGGGTTGAAGCGATAGATTATACTTAAAAGGTGTCGCCCGATCACGTTAGGTCGTTTTTGGGTTCCCTTCAAAACGTCACTATAATATAGTGTCGCCTTACGGGAATCGAAGAAGTTGCTGAACGCTTTCAAATACCAGTTACTAAAGCTAAAACTATCGTCAATCCGATTATGACGCCAAATAGGGACGCCTGATCGGGAACTGATATAAGTCGAAGGTCTAAGTGCAAATTCCGAAAAATAATTTGGACTTAAAAAAATTTTGTGCATTATTTTCTTTGAGAAATTTTAGATTTTAGCACTTATACCTTCGACTTATACTTAGACCTTCGACTCATACTTAGACCTTCGACTTAGCACTTAGACCTTCGACTTAGCACTTAGACCTTCGACTTAGCACTTAGACCTTCGACTTAGCACTGTAGACCTTCGACTTAGCACTTAGACCTTCGACTTAGCACTTAGACCTTCGACTTAGCACTTAGACCTTCGACTTATACTTGGACCTTCGACTTAGCACTTAGACCTTCGACTCAGCACTTAGACCTTCGACTTATACTTAGACCTTCAGCTTAAATCAGTTCCCTTCGAAACGTCACTATTTCGGGTTGAAGACGATAGTTTATACTAAAAGGTGTCGCGCGCGTGAGCACGTTAGATCGTTTTTGAGTTCCCTTCGAAACGTCACTATAATATAGTGTCGCCTTACGGGAATCGACAAAGTGGCTGAATGCTTTCAAATGCCATTTTCTTAAGCTCGAACTATCATCAAACCGATTATGACGTCATATAGTGACGCCGCTTAGGGAACTGGTATAAGTCGAAGGTCTAAGTGCAAATTCCGAAAAATAATTTCGACTTAAAAAAATTTGTGAATAATTTCCTTTGAGATTTTTTATTTTTTAGCACTTAGACCTTCGACTTATACTTACACCTTCGACTTATATCAGTTCCCTTCGAAACGTCAATATATCGGGACGAACTCTACGGTTCAAGCTCGTTCGCTGAGCACGTGCAAGGGCGCGCGCTGACGCTTTGGCTTACTTCAATCGCTACGCTCACTCCGTTTGCGACTCGCTTTAGCATGCGTTTTTTTATCGTAAACACAGCAGCACAAAAAGCATGGCGTGTTTAAAAATAATAGAATAATAAAAAAAAAATAAAATAAAAAAAGATGTATTAAAAACTTAAATCGATTATTTTTTTATTTGCAGCCTATAAATGCTGGTTGAACTATTATATTTTTCTTCATTGGGTATCGTTGCTTCGCTAAGTATTTACGTCCGTCGTCGTTAACAATACCGTTACTAGAACATTACCTCACAATTTTCTATTCTTCATTGAAAAGATTTTGGATAGTTTTTTTTCTAAAGATAATAAAACTGCTACGTCAGTCGTCATAGTCCATTTTTTCCCTAGTCTTCAACAAACAAATCGAAATGGATAAAAATGTGAAACAGCTACAAGAATTAACTATGGATGTCATTTTCGAAACACCGTCCTTCCAAGATGCGTACAACAATGTTTCGGATTCGAAAAATTTCGCTAGAAACTGCGATTTGATTATGAATTATTTTATCGCAAAACACGGGGCGACGGAATTAAATTTTAACCTGCTCTTATCTTTATTTGATTCGGACAACGAGCAAAAAACCTCGGAGAACTTTCTAGACTTTCTCGATAATGCGACGCAAACCCCGTACAGGGCGACTGAATCAATAACATTGACGTTGACCGAGCATATGGTGAGAGCTGCAGCAGCAGCAGCAGCAGCAGCAGCATCAGCAACAACAACGGACCGTTCGACAGATGGTATTCCAGCGGGTGCTAAAACCGTCGCTGAAGTTATTAGAAAGATGAGTACCGCGTACGAACGCTTGAAATCTTTTAAATTTTCTTTGGATAAGTATGGAACCTTCTTAAAGTTAACTGAATTATTATTAATGAAAGAAAAACCTTTATTCGGTATCGAGGAGCTAGAAATCGCTAATACGGGTACTGACCTCCTCACCCACGATGACTTTCTCGAAATAATAAAAAGTATTTCAACCTTGTTTCCGAATCTAAACGCCTTAAAAATAATTTGCAGATGTTCCAATAGGGATTTCCAGGATGTTCAAGGAGTGTTTAGGGCGAAACGTCTAGTCCCCTTTATTTTAAGCAAGGCAGCGAACGAGGCTTTGATTAGCAAATCCGATTTGGAATCTTTAAAATTGAATAAAACGGTTGTGGAAATTGATTTTTTGAGTAAAATGCGGAAACTTCGCATTCCTCCATTAAAGAAATTAACCTCAATAATAGTTGATCATAACAACATCGAGGAAATTATGGAAGTCTCATCATTGTTTAACTTACAAAAAATCGGAGTGCGTTTAAACCATAAACACCCATCTACAGTTGTTGATAGCGATCGTGTACGACTACTAGCCGCAAAGACTGGAGTGAAAGCGTTAGAATTGATTTTCAGTTTCTCAGCGGAAGAAGAAATATTTCCCGACTACGGCTATGTTATGACAGATCAATCGCGCGAATGCGATAATTGTTTTGGCAAAAAACTAACTCATTTAATCTTAGTGATTGAAATCGAAAATAGAAGAATAATTGAATGGGATATCAGCGAAGGTCCTCCACCACCGTTCGAAGATCGACAAGTGGGGAAAGAACACGAAACGCTAGGGTCTTCCAAAAATAAAATAACATTCGGTGATCCCCTAAGAGTAATGAGAGATAATTTTCGTAGAGCTCGCACAAAAGATGTAGAAAGAAACCTAATTAAAATCCCGTTCTGTCTCGCGTGTAAAGGGCTTTGCGCGGTAATGACGCTCTTTCAACTGTGGACTTTCAAGGGGTTCGCGGGGGTTCGACCTGAGTGTAGGTTACACAGACATGGATCATGGCAAAGGGAAATTGAGCAGAAAATAATCGAATCTTGGGACACCAAAATTTTTAGAAACAGATTACGAAGAAATGTAAGAAAGATTGATAGTTCCCTGGAATTGAATCTACCAAACGTTTGTCAATTTAACGTTATCCTTCGAAGAAACGAAAGCGTCGATACCCTTTCTCCATTCCGATTTCCAAATGTGCGTGTTTTGAGATTGTGCTACGACAAAATAGAGAGATTTAAATCATCAAATCCTAATTGCGGCTTATTAGATAGTAAATTCGTCGAAGCCTTTCCGAATCTGACCCACTTAGAAATCAGAATTAACACTTTTGAAGATTCGTATTTCCAAAGAAGTGGTGATGGTAGTAGCCGAATGATAGTAGACGATCATGAAAAAAATGAACCTGTTTTCAGAAATTTGGTGGAATTGAAGATCGATTTTAGTAGTCTTTTAAGCGATATTCGCAATGTCTCTCCAAACATCGAAAAGATCGTCGTATTTTTCGGTTTTGAATTTGTCGATCTTTGCGAAATTTATGAGCTTTTCATTAACACCCGTTCTTTGAAAAGAGGAATAGAATTTAATTTTGATAAATGCCTAGTAGATAAACGAACATTGTATTTTGGCTTTCTAAATTGCGGTATTCAAAGACACACAAGAAATCCCAATCAACAACTATTTAAAAAATTTATGTTGACTTTGAGCGATGTTTGCGGAAACCCCATCATTCGATGGAATGTAAAACAGTATTGTTTTGAAGATACGGGTGGATTACCAGATCGATATGAATCAATCGATGATGAAAACCACAGTTACGAAAGGGAAACAAATTTCTACCAGAGTCAATTATGGTTACAAGAAAATATTTATTTTCTCAACCAGTGTTCTTTCTTTAAACTTTTAAAAGAATTTCGAAACCCCGAACCCAAAACATTTCATTTGGTTCTTTCCTCTTTATTAGATAATCACGATTTTTTTAACAAACTGTTTAAAGCTGTTGGACTTATAATAAACAATTTGATAATGTAAAAATTGTATTTCTACTAATTTATTCTTATATTATATTGTATTTTTTTTATTTTTTTTATTTTATTTTCTTATTTTCTTATTTTCTTATTTTATTTTTTTATTTTTTATTTTATTTTTAAACATGGCAATTTTACGAGCCGATTTCGTCTACACTTTGTGATTTAAACGCCATAGTTTTGCAGTATACCGTGTTTTTACTTTGCGCCCTCCATTTGCAATTTACGGGCAATTTTTTATTTTTTTTTATATTCTAAAATAAAAGTTGTTAATAAATTATTTTTTTACGTTTGTCATTGATTTACGCCCTGATGCAAATATTTTAAAAAACATGGCAGGCATAATTAAAGATACAATTAGACATAATATAAGTACCGGTAAATAAAAAAATTAATAAACATTTTTTTAATCTTAAATCGTAATAATGAAAATAAATTAATAATAACAAGATAAATTTAAAAATTTTCTCTATTTAAAAAAATATTAATGACGTCACCCGCGTCAACGTCAGTCGATCGGTCTTTCGTTCGTTCAATCCCTCGCTGCCATGAATTCGCCGAAAGAAAAATTTGAGAGCTTCGTAAAAGTCGTCGAGACGTCGATGTTTCATTCGTCGATGCTTTTAAATATGATAGAATCTTGCGAAGCGTTCCTGGGTAAAAGCCTCCTCCGAGACGATCGAGAGATCGAACCGCCGATCTTGGAAGATTTGAAAAAATTTTCATTATTCCTATCGGTCGAAAAACAAAGTTTTAAGAACGACTTTGATTTTTATTTCAAAATACGCGAGATACTCGAACGCCGCAGAGACAGCCGCGGCGTTAGCGAAAAAAGGGAAATATCGGAGGTAGTAGGGGAGGGAGAAGATATTCAGTCGCGGGAAAAGAAATTGAAAACCGCTTCTCCGGATAACGCGAATAAAAAAATCAATTCCACGACATTTTTTATCACTCCGGACATAACGGTTTTAGTTCCTAATAAATTATGGGTTCTTTTCGCGGACGATATGAAAGATTCTAACCTGTCTAAACTATTTAAAATCAGTTGCTTAATTTTTAAAATTTTCAACGCGGAAGAATTATTCATCGAGAGATTTCAATCTTTTCTCTACGAATGTCAAATGGATTTGAAAGGGAACGACAACAAAAATAACGAACCCGGTGGAGACGTACCTGACGCCGTGAATCGCGGAAGCGATAATCTTCCTCCTCCTCCTCCTTCTCCACCCGTAGGTGGGTACTCGCAGGTCAAATTGATTCGCCGTTTCGTGGAAAGACTGGGAAATCAATTCAGCGAGACGAGTTTTGACTCCGATGAAAACTTACTGGTTCGGCATCTGGAAAATCTCCTTGGGATGGGCGAAGGCAGCTCGGAATATATTATTAATTCCTTCCTCTCTTTCAATTTGGATATGAGCATGCCGGCTCTAGGAAACCGGCGGCGGGTCTACATTCCGACGGGGTCCGGGGTCACCAATAAAAAACTCGCCGTTTACGTCCTTTCTCTGCTGAAATTATTACGCTCTCTATTATATTCGAAGGGGATTCATTTTTCGCTAAGCGACGAAAAGTATATCGAACTCTTGAAATTGGTTTATAATATCGAGAAAAAATCTGACGAAGACGACGACGAGGGACCCCCCGCTGCGGCGTCTAATGAGGCAACTGCGACGAAGACCGCGTCGTTGTCGTCGCACCTCCCGACCACGAACGCGACCGCGACCGCGACCACCGTCGATTCGGCAGTGACGTGCGCTTGCTACTGTCACACATTGCACTCCCAGACCAAAACCGAATATTTCCCCAACATCGACCGCTCAGGTTCGGACGCAAAAATAAAAAATTTACGAAAATTGCCGCGACTCACCGCGCAGTACGGAAAGTACGGACTTTTAAACAAGAGCGACATTATCCGCTACGCGCTGCCGGAGTTCGACGTCAATAATGCTTCCGAGATTTCGTCCAACTATTTTTTCAACAACGCCTTATGTAAATTTTTTATCGATTTCTCGGAATACTGCAAAGAATATATTTTTAAAGATTCGTCGCTTTCGGACGAAAAAATCGACAGCGTTTGTCGCGGCCACCTTAAGTATTTAATCCGGATTAATAATAGCGATAATAATAATAAAAATAATAATAATAATAATAATAAAAATAATAAATAATAATAATAATAATTAATAATTAATAATAATAATTAATAATAATAATAATTGTTAAACATAAAGATACCAGGTGGGGCGGGCAAGCTTCGGCGGCGGGTGCGTTGGTGATGGCGATAATAAGGTTTCGGAATACGCTCGAGTGTGCCCCGAATCGGAAACGAAAATTTACACTTTACTCAGGAACCTCGAAGAGAAGCAATGGAAGGCGAACGTCAACCTTTTGAAAAATGGGGGAAACATCGTCGGCAAAACCAGTAAGGTGTTCAAATATTCCTCGAAAGGGTTTCCGAGCGTACGCCTTCCCGTTCTAAAATCGGCTTTCGATTTCGATCAACTGCTAGCGAACACCGCCGACGACGAAGACGCCGACGACGACGAGGCCGCCAATCTTCCTCTCGCAAAACTGATCGAAGACTACGAGACGCACTATCGCCGCGAGGTCGAAATCGTCGTCTCGGATCGGCATCTTCTGAGCCTGGACGTAAAAAAATCGCAAAAGTTTTATTCGAGCGGTGATGTCGACCGGGATGGATAAGGAACGGGTTGTATTTATTTTTTCATTTTATAAATAGATATAAATATAGATAATGATAATAATAAGTATTATAGTAATTAATAATAATATAAAAGAAATTAAATAAATAATAAATAAACTTTTCCTAAAAAAAAGATGTTTTAAACCTTAACTTTATTATAACCGGTAACTTATATTTAGACGATTTTGAGCCGGTGCTTTTATAGCCGCATTCGCGGTCTAAGTGTTATCTTATAAAAATACAAAAAAAAGGTACGTTCTTTATTTAACCTATACTATGGAAGAGCCGCCGTTTCAAATGAGACTCATGCGATTGGAGAATATCCCTTTCGACTTCCACGAAGATTACCATCTCATTTTCGATACCGAAATTTGCGCATTCCGTCTTCAATATTTCGACGATTCTTCCTTTTCCTTTATTTTAAATATAGATACTTTGAAAAAAGTATTGTGCTCGATGTACCTCAATTACGTACAACAAATGTACGCCCACAGCAAGTCGTACTACCTTTGTGATCCTCCTAAAGAGGGCGATATGAAGGTTATAGCAGCCGAGTTCGAGACGAACGCGGTGGGTAGTTTTGGGCTAGATCTGATTAAACTCAAAGTCGAATATCTCGACGAAAGAGGAAGGTTTATCGGCGAAGGAATCGGTTTTGAAATTAAAGGACATAGGGCGATAAGAGGTTTTTTGGATTTACATCCTCGTTTATATTCCTTTTTTAAAGAACTCGAATTGTTCGAAGAAAGAATCCGATTAACCACCAAGATACTCAAGGAAACCTATATCGAATTTAGGATTCGTCAAGGCGAGAACGATCCCGAAACCCAAATTTTTAGAACCGATGAAAAAACCGAAAATAGAAGGATCGATGGCTTTACGAAAGGAATCTTCAGTTGGTACGTGAGGGGTATTATGAGGGATATCATCGATCGCTTGCGCGATACTCGCGATTATTGGAAATACGAAGACCTCGTCTACGCAATCAAACGAAAACGGCTCTTCAAAGAACGCTTAGTGTTAGATATCAAAAACGAGATTAGTCGCATCAAGGAGATTAGAAAGCAAGATCTACGATGCCAAATAACCGGCATTTCTCGATGAAGGGTTTAAGAAATAGTTTCTTATTTTTCTCGGTAATTAAACGTTGTTGATTGATTAATTTTAGGTTTTGTTATTTATATATATATATATATATATATATATATATATATATATATATATATATATATATATATATTATATATATATATATATATATATTATTATACGCTACGTATACGTCTTTACCTTTTACATAGTAGGTGTTTAAAATATATTTTTTGTGTTACTTAATGAACGATATTCGAAAAATTGAGTTTTTGATTTTTACATTTCATAAATGTATATTTCATAATTTTTACATAGTAGCCGTTAAAAATTTATTTTGTGTGTTAATAAATGATATTCGAAAAATTAAGTTTTTGATTTTTACATTTTATAAATAAATAAACGATTTACGAGTGAAATATTATTATAAAAAAATTGAACGACCTAATACGGTTCTAATACGATCAAAAGGACCGCGATGTATTGTCACGCAAAATAAGAATAATTTATTAAGAAATTATAAAAATTATACTACGGTTAATTAACGTAAAACAATTTCGGGAAATTAGAAGATGAAAAGGTAGATGAAGAAGAAGAAGAGTCGTCATCGCTGCAGCTATTATCCTCGTCGCTGTCGCACGAGTCATTTTCTTTCGGTGGAAAGGTACGGTTTTCGCCCCTCCTAGGCAAAGAGGAATCAGCAGCAGCGGCGTTGGCGGAATTGAAGAAAGGCCTTTTAGGATTAAAGTTATAACCTTTTGCGGGTGCGTTGAATAAAATGTCGTTGACGCAAAAGTCTTCGAAAAGGGAATCGTTTTTACGCAGCACGATTTCCTCGAAATTATCGACGTAAAACATTATCGCTTTCATCACGACGAATTCGTGATCGCAACAACGGTCGCGGCTTTTATTATTATTATCATTACGGTCGTCGTTGTCCTTTACTAGCATCAAATTTTTAGTCAAATTCGCGAAGCAATTTTCCAGGCACGTGAGTTCGTAAATTCGCTTGATTTTCTCGAAGTATAGACGGTCGTGTGGAAGAAATTTCTTTATCAGGTTACAAGAAACGTGATGGCAATTAATGGTGTGCGAAGAGTCTAAAACCAATAGGTTGTTCAAGCACTTTCTCATTTTTTCCTTTTCGGTACTGGTTAAATTTTTATAAACGTGTACGTCTGAAAACATTTGCTTTTTGAAAAGCTCGGGTCGATGGACGAACGAATTGGGCGCGTCGAAGAAATAAAGCGCGAAAAAATAGCAGTTGAAAACCGTCATTACGTTGAAAAGAACGACGCTTTCTTCGAAAATCGACATATTCGGCTGATTTTGGAAGAGGAGCGTGAAAACGGGGTTTTGAAGGAGCTTGTTGGTTTTAATCGTCGCGTCGGGCCAGCAACTGAATGCCGGCAACTTAGTTACCTTTTCGAATTGAGAGGTAATCAAGAATACGAAACTTTCCACGGGTTTCATTCGAGGCGCCGTCGTCATAGCGTTCTTATCACGCCGCCGCCGCTGCCGTTGTTGTTTTTGCTGTTGTTGTTGTTGTTGTTGTTGTTGTTGTTTCCTTTCCTCACCCGTCTGGGGGGGGGCAACGGCTGCCGCTGCCGCTTCGGCACCATCGGCTTTAGCGGTGGCGGTCGCAGTGGCAGTGGAGGTATCGGCGACGGTCGCGGCGGCGACGGTTTCTTCTCTTATCCTAATTAACTGGTGGTACGTCAATCGCTGACACTCTTCGATAATCGAATAAAAACTATCTTCCGAGCGTAAAATCTGATTTAATGGCGTGAACGCGCCTCTCGATGATGATTTCACCCCATCGCTAGTGTTTGCGGAATGGGTTCTGGGTGTGGGTACCGCCGCCGGGACCTTAATCAGTCCACATTCGACCAAAAAATTGGCTATTAGCAACATGTTGGTCGAGAGCTTTTGAGACATGCATACCTGAATAAAGAATACAGGGTTGAAGAAAAAAGTGTTTAGATTTTTTTTAGCCACGTCGCTGAGGTAGAAAGAGAATTCGTTATTGACGAACCTGTAGAGGTTTAAGAGAACGTCGAAATTATAATTAGCGCTAATTTTCTCCAACGTGATAAATTTAAATTTCTTCATACTCTGACTGTTCAATTGAGAAGTGTAGAAACGAGTTTTAAAAAAATTCTTGAAGAATTCCAGACTCGACTTGTCATTCTCGTTTTCCTCGACTAGATGAGAAAAGCAGTCTTCCGTTAAAACTGGGTCTACCCTCAACAGTTTCGAGAACAGCACGCTTTCCTCGCTGACACCCTGAAAGGTCGTGAGGTGAAGAAGAATTGGTCTTGATGGCGGTGACGGTGACGGCGTCTTGTTGGAGTAGGTTCTTTTTCTTCTTCTTTCCTCCATAGCGAATATCGAAGTTGGGCGAACGAGCACGTAGCCGGCGCGCATGGCCCTGTTCAACAAATCAATGAACATCGTTTTAAAAAAACTTTGCCTATGAAACGAACTGATAATGAGATCGACGCACTTTTTATTCATCCATTCGTCGTCCTCGATACTTTTTCCAG
>JABUQX010004887.1:0-35462 GCA_015478945.1 Trachelipus rathkii
TCTATAACCTGGACAACATCTTTAAATGTTATATACCTTAATGTCGGTGGGGAGATGAAAATATAGTTATCCCACATTTAATGTTCCTGAATACGATTTGGCTAGGTGGAGGTGTAAGTATGAGGCAGTGGCGTGTGAGAGATGGGTACTACTTTCACCTACATTTATTTAATAAACAAGGAATGCTAGTATTGACCTGGACCGTTCATTGAACGCCGGAAGCCGGAATCCTTGTAGTTCCTCCAGGAATACTTTATTAGAGGAACAATATGGTTAGTAGAGTGAACATAAATTTGGTTGAGGTAGAATGAGTTAAGTTGAGTAGTAAGATTGATTGAATTGTTGTAAATTATTGAAAATAATGGTTAAAATGTTGATTTTTGCGCTGACTTGTAAACATAGAAACGAAAGAAGGTTGTTGAAAGTTGTTGAGTTTGAGGTGAATTAGTTTGGACGGTTTCGTCTTAGGTGGCAGGCTACTATGGGTACAATCGCTCTACTGGTCCACCCGTACGCCTTATAAAGGTGCCTATATTCGTGAGCTAACTGTCAATTGTCAGAGGCTTAACTATAAAATAATCGACCCATTTATCGTACATAATGAATACTGCGCAATTATTATAACATGATATGATATTATATATATATATAATTATTATTATATATATATATTTATAGAGAAGAAGAAAGAAGAAGTAAGAGAAGAAGAAGACGAGTTAGTTTAAAAAGAGATATACTAGATTTGTCGTTATCTTCAGTCTATGATATATTAATATATATATTATATTATATATTATATAATATTTATATTATCATTAATTATATATTATATTATATTATTAATATTTAATATAATTATTATTATTATATTATTAATATATATATATATTAATTATATATTATATAATTATATTATATATATATTATATTATTATTATATATATTTATATTATATAAATATATTATTATATAATTTATTATAACATATATATTATATTAAATATAATATATATTAATATATATTAATTATATTATTATTTATTAATATAATTATTATATATATATATATAATATTTATATTAAATTATAATAATTATATATTATTTAATATTATATATTATATTATATTTGTAAACTACTTTCGATTATTAGTTATTTAATATAGGATGTATTATTTATATTTCCTGTTTTAAATAAATCAAGTTAAAACATTATTATTATTATTATATTTATATATTATTTATAGTTTAAAGTATTACTATTTAGTATATTATATTATATTTATAATTATTATTATTATAATTTAATTAATATTTAATTATATATTATATTAATATTAGTATAAGTATATATATTAATATATTCCATTTACAATATTTATCAGGTAAAAACCAAGTTTGTACTAAGCATATGAATTATTATATATATTACTTGTTATTCTACGGGAAAACACCGGTCCACCCACCGCAAATAGGGCCAAGGTGCACCATTATCCTACCCTGAGCCCCGCTAAAAGGTAAGACCGGCCCACTTGATTGAAATTAGTGATGTGATTGAGAAAATTGAGAAGAGAAGAAGTCATCTTGATAGTACGGTTTCACAGGATCAAATAGTGATTGTTATTTGAGGCTTAAATAATTGATTAAATTTAAGGCTAAATAAATTTAGTCAATGGGTATTTGGGGGTGTAACATATGTCCCTGGAGGGTGATGTGGATTGTAGGAGAGTGTGACATTTACTTGAGATTATAATCTGAATTGATGATTATTTTGAGAGTTCAATGAGAAGAGCTTAACAGATTGATGGATGGGCGAATTAAATTGGTTGGTATGGAGATTCGAAATTGAAATTATTTATAAACTTGTTGCTTTTGGGTGTTTTACGAGAAAAATGGGGGGATAAATGAAAGAAGGTGATTTTTAATTTAATTTCTTAGCCGATGGAAAGAGAGAGGTTGTGTGAGTGTTTTAAAGTATAATATATTCTTCTCAGAGGGCAATAGATGTATTACAATTAAGATTACTAATATACGAATAGCTGTAGGGCAGGTTAGAGATGGTATCAAAAGTTGTTAAAGTATGATGATTTTTTGTTAATGAAAATCATGAATCGATTAGAGGTATGTGATGGACCTTAATCAGCGAGGGAGTTGGGAATGGTAAAAATATCTCATTAAGAAAATTGTTTTTTAAGTAAGAAAAATCTAGTGGGTGTGTGATCAAAATGAGATGAGAGGAAGATATGATAGGGAAGGAAGTGGGAGGAATTAAGAGTGAGTAACTTACTAAGTGATCAAGATATAAAATAAATATAATAATATCAGTTTTGCATAACTGAATAATAATACCTAGAGAAAATATGCTAAACGCGAAATGAAGGAGTCCTTCTCTAGTAGTATATTCCAAAAAAAAATATTTTGTGAGAAGTGCTAAAGTAGGAATAAAGAATGTTAATAGTAAGTAGTGAAATGAGTATATATAAAAGAGGCTTTAAGGTTGAATACGCTAAAGACAATGATGATGTCCCAAAAGATAAATTGTTTTCTGATTATATATGTATTATAGGGAGAATAAAACATAAGACAAATAATAACTTAGCAATACGCTAAAAATAAAAAAGAAGTTAAATCACGATAATACAGTTGTGGTTGAGGGGATTGAAGGGGACATACAAAGGAATTAGGAAGCTCATTTTGGATAAGAATGTTAATGGAAGGTTAAGAAAGAGAGTAAGAATGAATTCTTCATAGAAGATTAATTTATAGCGGATTGGATACTTTTATGATACTGAAAAATTAATTATTTATGTGTATTATTTGCGATTGCGATAATTGTAAAAATGTTGATAGAGTATGATATTGTAGTGGTTGATTAGATGTAAGAAGAAAATTAGGTATTGTTGGGGTGGTGAGGTAATGTAAATTAGTAGGGATTAAAAGTTGATAGTAGAGACTTAAGCCATACAATAAATGTTTTGATAAACTAATCTCTGGGGGGGAGGTGAGGATTGAAACCCACTGAACCACTCCGGGTCCAGTCACGGGTCGCTTAGTATATTTATACGGTGAAGGTATTTTTAGTATAGTTTTGTTATGAGTTATTTCCTATTTTATATTTACTGAGGAGTTTGGTAATGTGATATTGATTGTGGTAGTTAGATAGGTTTTATTTATATATTTATTTGATAAGTGTAGTAAGTTGATTAGGTATTATTATGGTAGTGATAGTATACGTTAATAATGTAGTAGTAGTGTATGTGAATGCTTAGAGTAGTTGGGATAGCGTTTATTTTGAATATGTACGGGTTTTAGCTATTATATTATGTTAATTTATATGAGTGTATTTGATATATATTTATAATAGTATTATGTGATTTTTATATAATTATAATAATATTATATTATATATAGTATACATATTTAACTTTAATCTTTACGATTAGTGTGTATTTTATATCCAATCATGCAATTATTTAGTAAAAATTATCCGATTTTATTATTATTTATTTTAT
Organism: Trachelipus rathkii; assembly: GCA_015478945.1. Lineage (NCBI taxonomy): Eukaryota > Metazoa > Arthropoda > Malacostraca > Isopoda > Trachelipodidae > Trachelipus > Trachelipus rathkii. The sequence continues at coordinate 3,512 of JABUQX010004887.1, forward strand.
TCAATTAAATTTAACATTTTATTTTACTTATTAACTCATTAATTTTATTTCATAAAGCCAATGGAAAAATTAGCGTAGTATTACTGCATCTAGTCGTGTCTTTTCTCTGTTCTCTTCTATTTATTTTTTGCACGTTGCTACTTGTTTTAGTCGGTGTTTATCTCTATACTTTATTTGATCACTCGCGTTTCCCTTATCTATTAAACTTCTGCTACATTTTTAGCTTTGTATTTTACATAACATGCATAAATTTTTCATCTCGATTATCTATTCTTACTTTTAATTTGATTTAGTTTTCTCTTAAAAATAGTAAATAGTCATCTGCAGGTCTTTCTCCATCTTTTTCCTCTTTAGGTGATTTTTTTACATAATTCGTGCAAGAGCGAAAAAACCATTCAATCGTTTATATCTTCTTCGTTTGGGGTAGAGTACGTAACGGCAATTGCATACGCTTTCTTTCGTACAACTCTCTGGAAACTTTTTCGATGGCCCTCCTTCCTAATTTAACTCGAGTTATTCTATTTTCGTTTTCAAACTTGCGTTCAGTGAGCAAAGGATAAGGTTGCTTTTAAGTGATGGAATGAGGAAGTGATCTTTGACGTCTTTTTGCTTGAACCAGTTTGACGCTCTTTCATATCTATGTAAGTCTTTTCATGCTTGTCTGATTTTTTCTCGAAGAAATGAGCTGAGAAGAAGTTAATGAGATAAGCTGTATGTTCAGTCTACTTATATATATGTCCAGATGTTTCTTTTTCTCTGCTTGAACTTCTTGCAACCTTTTAATACTAATGGTCACGTTGCAACTGTCAGATTTACCTATTTTGTGTTGAACTTTCATTTAAGCTTACCCCGTAGATAGGATCAACATAAACAGCAGCTAGTAGATTATCATGCCATGATAAGATAATTTCTCTCTTCGTACCTATGGTGTCTTTGTTTATAATTGTCTTCAAATTAATATTATGCATATATATACGTTGAAAGTTTGAATTTATTAAATATAAATCCAAGATTGAAATCTATGAGTAGTTGCGTGTAATAAACTTCGTAAGTTTGCTAGATGCATTTTGGTGATGTTGTGAAGTTGGTCAAGTCAGCTGAACTTGTATGAAATGATGTCACTTCAACAGAGCCAATTTCCACAACTTTTTCGTGTATTAGTTCAAATAATATTATGGTATCTTATCCAACTCTAGATCTTGAAAGTTATCGTTCGTGTGAACTTCGACTCTCCTGACTTCCTAACTTATCCGACCTTGAGATATGACGGTCCTCAAACTCTACGTACCACTCTTTTCTAAAATTACTCTCGAGTCCCGAACCCGCGACTACGCTATACGATTTCCACTACCCCTGGGTAAATCTGAAAGAGTATGTTTGACAGGTATTTGGGAGAGGAGATTGTAGGCAGGGTGTGGTTAGAGATATAGAAGGTTGTGATAAGTAACTTTTGTACGAATGAGAGTTCAAGTTGTATTTTCGCTGGTGTGAGGACAGTCCTAGGTGGTGCATGCCTTCATGCTAGAGATAGCGATCAGCTGGATCAAATGTCTGAGTTTATATACACCTATCAGGATATATGTTGGATGACAAGGGAATGGACGATGAAGAGTGAATGAGGATATATGTTTGAACTTCAGGATATTGTACGTGTGCAATTTATAATCGTATGGGAAGCTAGTTTATGCTCAAAGGGACTGAAATTTCTTGACTACGTTTGGTTTGGGTGTGACTATTGTAGGGTATTGCTGTGATTTTGACGTTTGTTATGTTATGTGTATGTTGATGGACGTATGTGGGTTTTTGTGGGGTATAATATCTAAATACTATTTGGTACAATTTGATGTGAGGATTGGAGCTAATTAATTTTGAGGGTGTGCGTGTGTAGGTGTGAGTGTGGATTCTTTGACTTAAAATTGAGGACATTGAGAGCGAGAGAGTGATTGGTTGATTTTGATGGAAGAGCGGTGAGTGTGTAGTGAAATATAATATGAAAGTATCGTTAGTGGTGTGAGAAAGTGCTGTGTGATGTCAGTGGTGAAGAGATTGGGTTTGATTGAGTCCGTTTGGTTAAAAAGGAAGTCTAACCTGGGCGTTGGGAAAGAGCTGAAGAATATAAAGTGTAATGGAGTCGTAAAGGGAGGAAGAGTGTCTCTTGGAGAAGAATTATGTTAAGATTTTGGACAGATGGCGAGAGGCAAATTTATGAATGTTTGATCGACAGTGGGGCAGGTGTTAGTTTGGTGAGTGCTGCAGTTATTGCAAGTTTGATGAAACCGCGGCATTGACGAGAATGCCATATGTTAGTGTTCGTCTCTGTTCTCGTGAATAGGCTCCTAGGGATTCTGCTGCGATGAGTTTTCAGACTTAAAATGTGTGTAAAGAGGGTGTCGTAGACATGCACCTGGAAACAGAAAAGTATGTAGAAGAATAGAAGAAGCGTAGTCGAAAAGAAAGCCTACCGTTTACCGATGTGAGTGCGTAAGGCTGGGTTCTGAGTTTCGACGTGAGTATATGTTCAGTCTACAACTCTTGTCTGTTTCTCGAGTGGCATTGTTAACGCACTCTACGCCCCTAGTCTTGTGGAATAAGAAGTGGTGATTAGTATCTATTGAATAGTATGATGTTGAAGATGACTGATGTATAGATAAGATTGATGGTGTATTGGGGATGGTGATGGTGATGGTGATGGGGATGGTGATGGTGTGATAGGTGATGTGAGGTGTGATGATGATGATGATGAGATGATGATGATGATAAGAATTAAAGAAATATATATTATAAATATATATTATATAATATATAACATATTTAATATATATATAAATAATTATATTATATATATATATATATATTATATAATATATTAATTATATATATATAAATATACTGTACCTAGTATAACCCGTCAAAGTTAGAAATTTTTATATGCAGCTTACGCGTGACGTCATATCACGCTAACGTAAACTCCTCGCGTTTACGATTATACTCTACGTTTCATGAACTATAAGGTTAATATGAAAATGATTATATATATATTAAAAGTAATATATATAATTATAAATATTATATATATTATATATATATATATATATAGCTAATATTTATAAAATATATATATATATATTATATTTATATATATAATATTATATTTCATGATCATATATTATAATATATTATATATAATATTAATATTAAATATATATATATAATATATATTTATTATATATAATTAGTATATGTATAATATATTTTAATATATAATATATTATATTATATAATTATAAATATTTATATATATATAATATATTATATATATATAATATATATTTATATTATCTTGTGTTGGTTGCAATGTGAAGGCTTAGTAATTTAAATTATGTTATAGGTATTTTTATGAGATATAGACTATGTCTGTAATATATAATATCTATAATATAATTAATATATATATATAATAGTCAAGCACCAATTAGGGGACTCGAAAACGACGGGAACAGATTTGGGGGTGGACGATTTTCCATACCCAGTTTAAGGGAGATCCGGAGGAACCCTAGCGAGCATTCAACAAATACTAATGAGAGCGGGGGGTTTCTTGGTAGACCCTTCTCCAGCCCGAGGGAAATAAGTCCTGCCTGTTGTTCTCCGTGAGGCCGAGAGACCGAACTCTCCAATGCCAATCGGGGTTGGTCTAACTATTTGGGGTAGACAATAGTTTTAAAAAAAATTACCCGGGAACGATAGGGTAGGACTTTATTTCCCCCCTCGGGAGGTATGCCGTAACCTCTCGACGCTCTAATATGTGAATTTTTGGAGTGTCGCGGGTTAATCCTGCGCTCGTGAATGTATGGTATAATAGACTCAATACCCCCATACTGTTTACCCAGTTCTTGTCTCAAGCACTCGCAGAATGGGTGGATGCCGTGAGAGTGAGAGAGTAATTTTGATATATATTATATAATGGTATATATTATATTTTTATATATATATAATATTATAATATAATTAATTAGTATTTATAATATAGTAATAATTATTATAATTATTTATTAAAGTAAGAATGATATAAATATACGAAATACTGGGCATTTAAAGTATTCATGAATTATTTATATATATAGTGTAGTCAGGTTATGTTTATAGATATATATGGTTTTTTTATATATATTTGAGTTTATTTATATATGTATAATATTATAATATATATATATATAATATATATAATATATATAATATATATATAATATATATATATGATTCAGTTATTTTCACAAATGGCTATGATATTACTATATAACTTATATTTATATAATAATCTTACAAGTTATTTATTAATTTATTAATGTTTCTTATTTTGATATTAATTATTTTTTAAGTTATTATATAATATATAATTATATTATATATATATTTATTATTTATAATATATTATAATTTATTAACTATATTATAATATTATTTAATCTTTATTTTATTCAGTATAATTGTAATATATTATATATTTTATATTTTCATTAAAATATTTTTATTATGTGTATTATATTTACAGTATTATATTGTGTGTGTATTTATATATACAGTTTATAGTTTGATAAGAGTAGTTATATTTATATATTATATATATTTATATATATTTCGATTTTTAACGCTTGTGTCAACGTTAGAGTATCATGAGTATAAGGTAACGACGGAGAGGTCTGACAGTGTGAGTATGAACAGTAATGACTCACGCGAGAACTTTTGCGAGTTTACTTAAGAGTTTTGTGATTTTTTGTCTTGACAGGTGTATGCACAGTATAGAGTATTATTTATATGGTTATAGTTGGGCGGTCATGTATTTATATTAGTTATTTTATTATATTAATATAATTATATGTGAATATTAGTTATATTATATGTATTATAATATCACAATAATATTTATTACTATAATATATATTTGAGGGTATTATGATGGCAGCAGATTGTCAATTTGATTTTGCGCATATTTGGGTTGTGGGGTAGTTATCAATTATGTTTTTGTTGTCTTTGTTTTTTGTTTTGGTGTGGTTGTCGGCTTGGTGTTGGCATTTGTCACGCGATGCGATGCGGATTGCGGGGATGTGGAGTTTTTAATTATTCCGCTGGATGCGGATGTTTATTATATTGAGTATTATTAATATATTAGTATATTATATATTATTATATATATATATATATAATATATGAATTATATAGTTATTATATATATTATATTATATATATATAGTTAGAATATTATATTGTATTAATTATTTATTATATAGTATATATATTTAGTATATTATTTATATATATATTATATATTATATAGTATATATATAGGTTATTATCATTACTATTTCTGCAGTTTTGGTGGTTTTGGCTCGTTTTTTAGTGTTGTTCTATTGTTAGTTTTTGTTTATTGGGGGGGTTTGGGTTGTTTATTTTAATATATATTGTGTTATCTCTTAGGTGTATTGGACTGGGACCTCAACTCAAAATGTACCACACTACCTGAGCGTCGTTTTCCCCAACGCTCCGCCCTTTATATAAAGCAGATTTTATACCACAATGGTAATATTACTTTTGTGCACTCAAGTTTAAAAGATAATTCAATTAATATTATGGAAGGTTTGGCTTATAGAAACCCAATGTTTTGCTGAGAGTCTATTTTCTCTTTTTATCATATATTAGCCTAACATTGCTAAATACTCTCAATCTGGAAACATAAGTTTGTGTATGGACAGGTCACATATGTATTTCCTTGAAATTGTACGGGTCACTGCGAATCGCATAATTATTTTTGCTTATACTTTCCAAACCTAACTGATTTGGATCATTTATTTTGAATCTATCGTTTTTTCTTTGTGAGTGAGTTTTACTAATCATTTCACTACATCTTTTTGGTAATGCGTGTATTTCTTTCCAGTCACTTCTATTTTGTGGACTGTATGAATTTCTTTCCAAAGTTTGTGATATCAGATAATTTATTTGATCTTGTAGATTAGTGTTGTGTTTGGATCTTGTGATAAGATTTCTCTTTTTTTTTTTCTCTTTAATGGGTGGTAAATTTAATCGATGTTTCTCTCTGTTTTGATATTATATGAATCTTTTTCACCAACTGTGCACAATAATAAGTAAAATACGTGATTAAACACTCATGACTCAATTTATATTGAGTTTTTACAAAAAAGTAAATGCTTTATAAGAGGGCATACTAAGTATACATTGTGCAATAGTGAATTTGATATATTTGGTCATTTTAATTTGTCACTAGTGAGACCAGAAAAGTTTTTCTAGCTCTTAGTTTAAATTTGCAATTTCTTCATTCTTAATTAAACAGCGAGCATTCATTTCCAGTTTGCAGAAATTGGGGCAAGATATGCTTCTCGTTAGCGTTGAGTTGAGATTGGTATTACATCGTGAAGATGAATCTGTATGATGGACGCTGATTTTGTTTTGTTGGTAGTTTCTTCGAAATTGATTTATATATAATAGCTTTAATGAGTGTGTGATGTGATGGTGTCATTTTCTCCACATAATAAGAATGTTTCACTTTGGAATATTATACGAAGCTGGCGTACGTAAAGCTTATTAGGTTCTTTTGTTATGCTCTAGTAGGGTCTTTCCGAGTCTTTATAATGTTACTTTATTTCCCATGCGAGTGTTGAATTTCTTGTCTGAGAATTATGACATTTAAGATATGGAATATTTTTAAGTCCGTTGTGTTATATTTGGCTTTGCAGGTCATTTTTCATTGGTTTCATCTCTATTTCTCAATTTCTCTTTTGCATAGCATGTCATCTTAAGGATTGGTTTAAGTTGGATTAAATTCGGTTATTCAAATCTCGTACAATTTATCTATTCCGAGCATCCGCATGGCCACACGTCGAGTGCTGGTATGCCCGATCTTTTATATGAGATTGTGGGGATGCTGATGCGAAGTCGGATGTTTCCGTTTGCATTACTAAATTATATATATATTAGAGGTATATATATGTGAGATATATTATTATTTATAGAGTTTAGGTAAAAATGTACCGTTATTTTTTGTTATATTTATATGTATTTATATTAATAGTAATATTAATTACTTACGCTGTGGGTTATGATCGTATTCATGGTCTATGACGTGTCCTAAACCTGAAGGATCATGGTACTCGAGAACGGCGAGCCTACAGTAAAAATTATACTTATATATTTGGATCAGCGGAAAATTTTGTTAATAGGATGGGTTTTTGATTTTTTTTTTGTTAATTTTTTTTTAGCATTATTTTGTTTGTTAATTCATATATTTTTAAAAAAAATATTTTTACTCTTTAATTTAACAGTTTATTGGGCTCGATCTGACGGGGGGTATACAGAATAGGTGTACATAAGTTCCCCCCGTCGTCCACATGTTGAGGTTCTCCGAGAGACTCTCAGACTTCTCGTTGCTATTATTGTGGGAGAAATTTCCCCTATTGTTTTCCTTTATCCAAAAAAAAGAATTAATTTTTACGTTTCCCTTTGACGCCACTTTGGTAGTGACTTATACTAAAGTGGATACCATTATAGTATATTACCGCAAAGAGGGGCAGTAACTCGGGAGATCTCTCAGCCTCCCGGTGAACGACGAGGGGGACTTCGTTCCCGTCGGCTCGAGCCCCTAAATGAGTGAATTTTTCAATTTTTTTTTTTAAATGATTCAGACTAAAAAAAAAAAGAAAATAATGGAGTATGCTGCCAAGTCGAAATTAGCATGAGTCAGCTTTAGACAGTCTGAACATATTATATATTATATAGTTTATATTATATTTATATATATATATAATATTATATAAATATATATATATTATATATTGAGTAATTATAGTATTAGTAGGTTATATTATATATGTATATATATATATACTAATTATATGTTTATAGTGTTTTATATTATTATTGTTATTTTGTTGGTTGATATATGTGTATTTCTATAGACTAGCACTCTATATCTCATATAAGCTATTCTACAATTATATGCACAGGAAACCAGGATACATTGTTGGAATCTCTTGTAACATTTTAGTGGGCAATAATGTAAAATATAAATAGAAAAAAATGATTGAAAAAAAAGAAAAAAAATAGTGACTTCTCTCATAAAACTACAATTATTGCTACAGTGGTATTTATAAGGAATACGGTTTTTTGGAATCCTGGTAATATTATTTTACATATTTACAAAGTATGTATAAGAAAAAAAAAAAAATAAAAACAGATTGTTTAATAATTGTAGTCAGACTTTTGATCAGATGAACCTTATTTGGAGTCATTTATTTATTTTGTACACTTTCGTTGTGTTGTGGGTTTCGTTTTAATAATATCGTATTAGTGAGGCTTGTCTCGAGGTTTAATATTTCGGTTTTGTTTTGTTTATACTAAGGATATACGCGCAGGGTATACCGCTACCGTGAGTGGGGGAGGATGCGAACGGTTCTCGGCCTTGCGGAACACGGAGGGGTTCATGACAAGCCTCTTTCGCTACTGGTTAATTTGAAAACTGTCCGGCCTGTGTTCCCGTGTCGGTTTCTCTGATCCCCCTACATTGCCGTGTAATAGCCTTTACGAAATAATATATATAGTTTATTTTTGAATATTATTTATAGATATATATATATAAATATATATAGTATACACTTGATACATGTATATAATATAATTTATTTATATCAAGTAGAAAGATTTATCTGCATAGTTATATTTATACTTAGTTAGTTGTTAGGTATATATATATGATTACTAGTTTCTCGTTCCCCACCCATATAAGATAATATATTGAGGGTATCTATGGATATATCGTTATTTTTATTAGTATGCGGGTTGAGATATAAATAATATATATTATATATATACTAGTATATATATTTTATAATATATATTATATTATTGCGTTATAGATAGATAGTTTATTATATATATAAATTTTAATATTTTTAATGAATATATTTTTGAGTAAATTTTTATTTATCTCATTTTAATTGTTTTATTTTTTTTTATAAATGTTCACGTTATTTTAATTTGTGAGAGTTAGGTAATATAATGTTTTATTAATTTTTATTTAAAAAAAATAAATAGGTTTAATACATTTTGCTTATATATTATTTTATACTATATATAGTAATATTATGAGTATTACCGTGTATATAGTGAGTATTTTGAGTATATTTTATGCGTTATGTTACGTATAATTATATATTTATATTATGTGTTATATTATATTTATATATATTATATTTATTGTATATATTTTATATATATTGATATAATAATATATAGTATTAATAGAGTTTTGATGTTTGAGAGGGTGTGTATATTTGTATAGTTAATAGTTTATATATATATATATATATTTATTATATTAAATATAAATATATAGTATAAATAGAGTTAATAACTTAAATCTTGATAATTACTATATATATAATATATATTGTATTTATATATATATATATATATTTGTTATTAATCTTGCTACTTATGGTGAATAGTTTTATATTTTGTCTGTTACTCATAAATTACATTTACATGCCAATGATGTTAGTTTTTTAATTTATTTGGTTTTACATTTCTAATAAATTTACAAAGGAGTTCAAAATATGTATTCTTTCCGCTGGTGAAGGCTTATGTGTAGTTTTTTGAGATCAGTTTTTTTCTAGTTTCCGCAATAATAATTTGTACCAAAGGATTCCAACAATGTATTCCTTTTCGCTTGTAGCTATTGTAGTTTTGAAGATATGAAGTTGTAGTTTTTAAACCAATTATCACTCATATATCTTAATATATAATAATTAATATACCTATATAAATAAATTAATAAATATAAATAATAATAATTATATATATATATTTATATGGTGGTTTGGTTGGTTATTTAATGATATATTTATAATGAGATATTATATATATATTATATAGTATATGTTATATTTATACTATATATATATATATTATTATATGTTTATATAAGACTAAGCCTATAAAAGGTCAAGTTTGAATTTTTTTTTTTTTTTTTTTTATATTACTAGTATATGATACTAACAGTCAAATTAAGGGGTGAAAAACATGATTCAAAAATATTAGGACCAGTTTACGTTTACGACTCCGTCAGTTTTACTTTTTTTTTTTTTTTTTTTTTTTTTTTTTTTTTTAACTAAAGGAATACCCAGGGTAAACCAAAGATGGCAGGAATTGGGGTCTCTCGGCTTCCGGGGAACGACATGTGTAGGACTATTTCCCCCCTCAAAGGAGGGTACCACCGCCCGCTCTTTGGTATTTGGGTGTTCCGGAGATTCCTCCGCCCTCCTCTACGGGTATCGGAAAACGTCCCCCTCCTCTGTCCCCCCTCGAGACCCCTAATTTTTTTTTATTTTTTTTTTTCTTTTTACATTTTTGTAATCAGCACATCACTACTGATTCCAAATATGTAAATTGTTTTTCTGTAAGTGTCGGACTTTTCGAGATATTTTCATTTATGAAAATTTTTTTTTTTTTTTTTTTTTTTTGTTTTTTAATTTTTAACATTTTTTTTTTATATTTTTATACGCTGATTTCAAAATATGATATTGGTTTTTCTGTAAGTGTCGTAACTTTTGTTGAGATATTTCATTATTTTAAAAAATTTTTATTGATATATAATGTGATATTTTTTAAATATAATTATTTAAAATATCGTCGAACCAAAATGATATCAAAACACTTTAAATTCAATTGTTAGTATCTTAGTATCCATTATACTAGCAATTATGTTTAAAAAAAAAAAAATCAAAACTGACGGAGTCTTAAAACATAACAGGGGCCTATATATATAATCATATATATATAGAGTATATATATATTTATATATAATTATATATATATATATATATATATATTTATTAATAGGTTATCAATATTTTTGATGTATTATATATATATATATTATTATATATGATTGGAGTTGGTAAAGGGTTTTACATTGTGGCTCTGGTTTTTTGAATGGGTGGTTGTTGTATGCTGCCGTTCTCAGTATCGATATATCGATAGATATCGTATATCGTCAGCGCTAATGATAGAGCACAGAGTCATGATGCTCTAATACTACAACGAGCTACCTTGTTGAAATGGAATACATTGCTAGGGGAATGCTATCCTATTTTAAGAGCTGTGAAAATGTATAATACATTAAAAAAGAGAGAAAAAAAAAAAAATTGATTAATAATAAATATAATACGCATAGAGTGTAGAAAATACTATTTAGGAGACTCTTTTTTATGACGTTACTTCGTGTTAAAATAAATAGACTTTTCTTTTAATGTTTTTTTGTTGTTTTTTTAACTAAAGTAAATAGCCTGTGCCATGCCGCAAGGGTATGCCGCACCGATGACAGGAGTCGGGGTCTCTCGCCTTCCGGGGAATCTTACGGGTAGGACTAATTCCCTCCTTCCGGGGAGGGTTCTTCGGAACGCTTTTCCCGCTCATTTGGAATTTTGTGTTCGCGGGGGTTTTCCTCGCCCCTCCCTCCGGGGTATTTGAATACTCTCTTCCTCTTTCTTGTGTGCCCCGTCGCTCGAGGCTCCTGCTTATCATTTTTGCTCGTGTAATACCTGTTACAAATAATATATATGATTACTTATGTCCCCCGGGGGGTGGGAGTGGGGCGTTCCGCGCGAGGCTCCGCGCCCTTCTAAAAAAAGAGGCGAGATTGTGTTCGTTTATATATTTTTTTTTTTTACATTTCTAACTGTAAAATTTTACAAGGATTCCAAAATGTATTCCTTTTCCCTATAGCTATTGTAGTTTGAGATATATATATTGAGTGTATGTGTAATAGGGTTTTTTTTTTTTGTGACTCATTTTTCCGGCACTATATAATTTTTAGACCGGTATCAAAATATTATTCCTTTTAGGCGTGTAGCTATTGTAGTTTTTGATGAATATTGCGTTAGTGGATTGTGTCTCTTTTCTTAGTGATGGTGCCCATAATGATTATCATATCCATGATATGAATATATAATATTATATAATAAATAATATATATATTAATATATATATATTACATATATATAGTAATATATATATATATATATATATATAATATAATATTATATATTATAGTATATAGTATATATAATAGTAATATATATAAATAGTATTATATAATTATATAAAGCTATATACTCAACGAATAATTTCACATTTAGTATTATACAATATACCAAAATTTAAAACTGGTCGAATGCTTCCGTTAAAGTAATAGGTTTTATGATATATGCACTGCAGGTGTGTCAGATAGCCTTTGATACAAAATTTATTAATTTAAATTTAATAATGAGACAATTGCTATTATACTTGTTTGCATTTATAATACTTTCAATAATTAAATAAATGTAAAAACGCATGCTCAATGTGTAACTTTAGAGAAAACTTTCATAGAAATCACTTTCAAATTCTTAAATTCTTTGTCACCTTTATAAGGCGAAAAGTTGCTACGTACAGAGAACGACAAAGGGGGATTTGCTTCTCTTTTATGAGAAGAAAAACATAATTCGGATTTCTTTCTATTATTTATAATTCGATAATTTATCTTGACTCTGAAAAAGAACTGGCGGCCAGATGTAAAACGCATGTCATATAGGTATATTATATAGTAATATTTTATATATATTACTATACTCAGTATTTTGTATTGTGTTTTATGAGGTATATATATATATTAATTGTATCCTCTTTTTCACTTATGTTTTTTTTATCGATTGATCACCTTATCTTATTTGAATCTATATTATATATATAGAGTGTGTGTGTGTTTGTGTTGGGTGTGTGTTGTGTGTGTGGTGTGTGTGTGTAACTATAATTTCCATCTATTTCACTTATCGTTTATTTTTATCCTTCCTTTCCCTTTAAGGTTAAAAAGAGCCATCTGAATGCCTCTGAATGCGTCAGTAACAGTGGCAGACGGAGCCGTAAGGCCTCTGTTTAAATAAATTTTATTTATAGCTTCTATTAAGGAATATCGGAGAAATCGTAAGAGCTTCCAAATTGGCATTTCTTGACCATTTCGATAAGTCTAAAATTATTGGAAAAAACTTACCGCATCCACTTCGTTAGTTTTCGTTATTAGCAAAGGCATAAAAATCAATTTTATATCCAGCATTAGTCGAAATTCATTCGCACGCTTTCAAACTGACTAAACGTGGGGCTTGACTCTAGATAGAGCGAAGCCTGAGGTACATTTTCAAAAATGCTTTTAAAAAAATGGTTCGATTGGGCAAGAACTGCTCGCCTTTTCTCATTCTGGATAATAGATATTGCTTTAATTGGCGATTATTGATTTTAACTTTTTGTCTTACTTAGAAACAGATTTTAATGATATATAATTATATTTGATATATATAATGATATATATATACTATTATACTTATTGAATATATATATATAGATTTTCTATATTATATAAATTATATATACATATATATTAATATTTATAAGTGTTATAGGTATATAATATATGAATTAATATAATATATATATATATTATATAATATATATATAATATAATAAATATAATATATATATATTAATATATATAGATATATAATTTATATATATATTATTATTAATATATATAATATTATAATTAAATATTTTAATATATAATATTTTAATATTAATAATATTTTAAAGATTTTGAATCCGCATTTCCGCATCTGCAATCAAATTCTTGGAAACATCCGCATTACCGCCATCTGCATTATCCGCTTTCACACCAACTCGACATCCGCTATCGCACTTTTTTTGTGTAATGATGGATAAAGCAGATATATATATATAAGTTATATATATATATATATATATATATATTATATATATATATATTATATAATAGCAATAATATAATATATATATATAATAGTTGATCTGATTTCAGAAAATATATATATTATATAGATTTGGAGAAATTAAAATTACTCATTTACATTTGTACGAAGTCCTAGGTAAATAAGGCTTGATTTTTTCATATAAAAAAAGAAAAAAGAAAGGAAAAGAGTCTATAACTAATCGTTTTCCATGAATTATTTTTATATAAAATCATAAAAAGTGTAGATGTTTAAGACTTTAGAAGAGAAAAAAACATTCGAAGACATTTTTAAAAGCTTCGTGAGGCATGAGCCTGTATTATTATATATTATAAATTTATAATATAAATATTAATATTAAATATTTCTCAATTTAATTTACAATTAATATATATTTTTACGCCTAGATAAAATTATAGTAAAATAATTAAATTATCAATTACTAATAATATAAGAAATACTCTTAAAGGATAACGGGAAGATATATTTCGTGAAAAAATGACAACTTACAACATAAGTCTTCTATTATTATATTAATATTATTATATTATAATATAGTATTATATATATTATTATATATATTATATAATATATTAAATATATTATATTATATTAATTATATTAATTATATATATATTAATATATTTTAATATAATATTAAATTATATTATATAATATTATATTATATATATTTATAAATATATATATAGTTATTATTAATATAAATCAATTTTGTGACATCCGCATCACGGCGGGATTATTGACATAACATTCCGCATTCCGCATTGTCATCAATTCTGTTAAAATCTGGTTTCATTCGCATTTCACACCCGCTTCCCGGATGTTCTAGAAACTCACATCCTGCTGCACATCCGCATTCCGCGGAATGTCAAAATTTGACATCCGATACATCACACATACATATATCTATATATTATATATATATTATATATATATATATATAATATATATATATATATATATATATATATATATATATATTATATATATCATTATTATATCATCATCCACCTTCTTTCCCCAAGACCAGGGGTAAGGTGCGTACCCCCCACCGGAAACAGAAAAGTAGTAGAAGAACATGACACAAGTCGAAAAGAAACCCAGCCTTACCGCCCCATTTATACCTATTAAAAAAATAACAGCTTTTCTCAGAACTCTAAACATTGATTTCGGGCGGTTTTTAGTATCTTTATTAGTTAGTTTTTTATTTTCATTTGAAGAAAAACCATGTTCCCAACATTTTTAAGTGACTTGTCAAAAACCTGTTGTCGAAATAATTTGAAACTTGAATAATACAAAGTTATTTTAAACTTCATTGCCAAGATTCTTAATATCTGTAACGTAATTCCAATGACCACCAGTTCCTGAACCCCTTTAAAAATGATTTTTTTTTTTTTCTGGTCAACTGATCAATATGTAATTTTTATGCAAGTACAATTGATGAGGGTATGTCATTTTTATTTCGATCAGTTTTTGCACGCCTAACCATTTTGCTTCTGTTTAATTGGATAAAAAAATGTAAAAAAAATTTTAGAAGTATTTAAATTTTTTTTGCGCGTATACAAAAATTATTTAAATTAGAAAAGGTTTAACTACCCCAACTACAAATGCCTGAAAAGTTCATATTGATTAGGTAAACATAAAAAAGGTACGCTTTCACTTTTTGCTAAAAAAAAAAAAAAAAAAAAAAAAAAAAAAAAAAAAAATGGTATTTTCAAAAGTGAAGAATTGCGATAACTATTTTCCGTTCCTCTGTTGTCGCCAGAGTTAATGTTGATGTCTATGTTATAGTTAATTATTATTAGTGAAAAAAAAATTATTAACGAAAGTTAAAAAGTTAATGAAAAATGGAAATTATCTTCAGTTAAAGGTTCGCTAATAAAAATGAATTAATTAACACTATAGATTTAAAGCGTTATTTTCCATTATATATAATATATATATAAATACATTAATTTATATATATATATATATATATATATATATATATATATATATATATATATATATTATTTTTTTTTATATATAATATATATTTTATAAATATAAAAATATATGTTATATTTAATTCTAATTTCTATATATATATATATATATATATATATATGACTTTTTTGCATAATCAATATGTTCTTAAGATGCCAGAAAATGTGCTTTAAGAAAGAACTAAGAAGCGTGCAATGGGAAAATAAACAATGATTTTAGTGAGCTGTATGTAGTAAGGTTTTGTAATTTATTTATTGCTTCCCCCAGAAAATATTCTCGTAAGAGTTAAAAAAAAAATTTGAGTTTTCCTCAACAAAATTAAGACTAATGTTCTCAAGTTAAATAGTTTAGTAAATAAATTTTCTTCCAAATGATCTATCTATATTTAATAACTTATTTAAAATTTAAATGCTAATTAAAATTATTTAATATCTGAAGATCGAGGGTAGGATAAGGTGAGGAAAGCGAGGGAAGGACAGGGTGAAAAACGAATGATATCGCCTTGACGGGAGATCGTTCGCTTAAAGTTGTTACCTTGAATAAAGCATTTTTGGGTTGAGGATTTCTAAAGAACGTACGTACTTTGTCTCTTTTCCAATATATTATATATATATATATATATAATATATAATAATATATATATATTATAATATATATAAATAATATATATTATATATATATATATCTATATATATATAATATATATATTATTATAATGCTTCATGATGAACTTTCCGCAGTGAAAGAACCAAACGAAAGCTCAAGACGTTTTTGGTGCTAATTAAGGGTCAATTTGTAATCATCCGTTTTGTAGGATGAAATTAATGAAGAAGAAAGCGAACAAACTCACGCAGAGATCGTTCCATCTTCTTGAGAGGCTTTTAATTTCGCATAAAAGAAAGAAAAGGAATTAAGAAACTCGTGCGGACTGCCTCTCTTCATGAAAGAAGGAACACTACATGAAAGGCAATTCATACCTTCTTAGATGATGAGATAACGCAGTAAATGATTTTAGGGTTTGGAAGGAATGATAATATGGCCTGCTTTAATGCGAAAGAATATGTTCATTGCTAGGTCTCGGTTCTCCATTGTGATGCATTATTTTAAACATCCATTTATTAAAACAATATACACTTTTATTATTAAGTGCCACGATAAGCTTCAGATATTCTGTGGAATTCTCTGCAGATATGATTTCATATTGTAGAGATAGTAATAACTAGGTTGGCCTGCTGTTCTAATTCTTTGTTTTTTTTTTTTTTTTTTAGGACAGGGTCCAACCCTCACTTGTAAAATATAAGTAGGAAAATAAAATATTCGTAAGTGTGAATATTAATCCTCATTCATAAATATTCAATAAACGGACCGAAGCAACCAAACTTTCAATATATAGCTATATATAATTTATATATATAATGATATATATATATATCATATATATGCTATATATATGTGTTGAGCTAATAATATATCATATATTATATATACGTATATATTCACAGTCTCATGCGATATGGCGTTAAATCTGTTAGCCTCTGCATGCGCGAGAGGCCCTTATAAGGCGCGGGGCCCAGAGCGATCGCCCAGGTCGCCCTGCCCTATAGCCGCCACTACTGATTTCTATTATAGTCTGATCGCTTACTTTTTTCCTATTTTAAATTTTTCGTGCTCTTCATCTGCTTGGACATCAGCACGCGCAGAGGTGATAGAAGACACATATACAGTAAGTAAAACGATTACATATGAGAACATTGATCACAATATTTAATGAAACACTGTTACAAGACACTAATATTAGCACTTAGATGAAAAAGTAAAGAAGGTCAAAGTCAATATCAAACTTTACTTCTATGATTGCTTAATCAAGTTCTTCATACCAATGGATAGAGTTTAATTTTCTTCAGGTACTCAATGAGATACTCCTCTGGGAATGCTGAAGAGAGACTCATCACAGCTGTGGTCAAATTACAGTAGTCCAGCTATCCGGTGCGAAAAATGATTATATCTTCTTGTCAGAAGAAAATCACGTTATTAAAAAATAAATAAATAAATAAAAAATAAATAAATAAAATAAATAAAAATTAGAAATATCGCCAAATTCGCCCGAGTCTAGAAATTTAAAATATTTGTTGTTTTGTGTTACTTCCATCATACGAGCTTAACCCTTTTCATTAGATTCAATATTTCTGAGAATGAATTTAAGTATGGAGTAATATCAAAGTAAACTTTAGTAATACCAATAGGCTAGTTGAATGGCAGCATCATATAGAGCCTATAAGAGATACTCAATCGCATCCTAATAAAATATACGAATTGCTAGTATTCTCATCAGCAATATTAGCTGTGACTACTGATTGGATATATGCCAAATTAGAAGACAACCTGTCAGTATGTTTGAGTGAACTCTTTCACTAGTCTTTATCAGGAGAATCGAAAGCCCTAGGAACATTCAGGAAACTGATTAAACTTTTTGACTTAAAAAAATTTCAAAAACTTGATACATGGTATCAAAGATTACTCTTATAGGGTAAACATTGGTGACACTTTCTAACAGTGTTGGGGATTTTTTTTTTTTTTTTTTTTTTTTTTTTGCACAAATTGCTTTTTTAACTATTATTTTTACTAAAATTAGTAAATAATTCTAATTATTACCTAGTTAATTAAAATTTAGTAAATATAATTATTATTTAGTTTAATTAAGTTATTTAAATATCATATATATATGATATATAATAAAATATAATAAATATATATTATTATTTATAATATAGTAATATATATATATATATATATATATATATATATATATATATATATATATATATATATATATATATATATATATATATATATATATATATATTATTTATATATTTTATATTATATATATATATAAAAAAAAAAAAAAAATCTATATATATTTATATAAACTTAATGTACAACGACAGCAAAAAAAACAAAAAAAACAGGAGTGTCTGTGTATATGTTTATATACCAATATAAGATATTTTATACTAAATCGATTTTTTTAATAAATATCGTAGGATACAAATATATTCAAAATCGGCTTCACTATCGTTTGAAAGTTTGTAGGCGAAGGACGTCTTTATTATACGTGTTTAGTGTAAAGTTCAGAAATTAATGTTAGTGATATATTTGAGATATGCCAAAACGATTGGAGTTTGCTAGCTTTTTTACAACATTTGTACTTATTTTACAACATTTGTACTTAGTTTTGCAAGAAAGAGATGTGACAAATGTTTAAAAAATGTTCAGTAGTAATAGTTGGGAAAAAATTTAAATTTTATTTTAATGCGTGTTACTGACTTCCTGCAACCTATACCCGAGACATTATTCATGAATTGTGAGTACTTTAATATATATATATATATATATATATTATATAGTATATATTCTATTATGTTATAGTATAGTATATATATAATATATATAGTATTATATATATTATATATATATATAATATAGTATATATATCACTGATTCCATTAGGTTAGGGCTACTTGGGGGCTTTTAAGTCTAGGTTTAGCGATAAAGTTTGTGCTAGGAGAACCTCAGACATTAGTACCAGTAAAGGCTAATTCATGGCTAGCTTTTACGCGACAGTGGATTAGGTATACGGTAGGGCTAGGTTTTACGGCACAATGCATCAATAAACGGTAGTGGCTAGTGTTTTAAACAGCACAAGTGAATCAATAAAGGTTAAGGGCTATCTTGCCATCTCACACTAGTTACTAATTTTGCGTATGGTCCATTAGCAACTAGCTGGTACTTTATATATATATAATAATATATATATATATATAATATATATATAACTATATATTATATATATATGAGATAATATATAATATATATATATATATTATATATATAATATATAATATAATATATTATAATAATTATTCATATTCATATATATATATATAATATATATATATCATATTATATATTATATCGATCTTACCAAGAGTATCGATTTCATAGTATCGATAATACGAGTACGATATACGTGTATAATTGAACCCAACAAACATATCGAAAGTGGACTAGAATAATGAGTGCTTGTCGAATAGAGCTAAAAATTTTATCTATATATTTTGTAAGTGAGGATGGTCATGAATGACCTCTAATATCGGCAACGCAACACTAATAACAAAACGTAAAATTAGCGCACTGTAATCTTATAAACTGGTTTAACAAATTTTTCAAATTTATTGAGATGGCTAACACTGGTCATGTTTCGCTCTTCTAACGCCATTCTATTCTTACGCCTAAGCACGCGGAATTGTCGTCATCGTTACTTTTTGAATTATTTTATTTAGATAAGCCAGTATAAATAACAAGTCTTTATAAAGAAAGTTTGTTGTCCTGTTTTATGCGAACCGGCTGGGGTTTCTTTACAGGCTACATTTCCCCTGCTCAAACAATATATGCTCAAAAGAAAAATTGCCCCCTTTTTACCCCCCTTGTTTCCAACCTTAAGGTCAAGGAATGTTCTGTCTGCAAACAACAACCATACACAGAGCTCATTGATGACTAACCTGGATTTTGAAGGCACGAAGCCCTACCTTGTATGAAGTGTAGGCCCCCAATTACCAGACTCTCCTGAGAATCTACAGCACTGCTTCTTGTGCTGGAATGAACCCTCGAGTCCTGCAGTTTACCTTTATTGTCCATCTGCTTAAAGGAAAATCTAATTTATTTATGATTATATTATTATTATTTATTATTATTAATATTCTTATTGTTATTATTTTATATTAGTAATTATTATTATTATTATTTTAATCTATCATTTTTTTTTCTTTATTTTATATTGTTAGTTGAGTATTTAATTATTATTAGATTTCTGTTACTTTTACCACCATTACTATTATACACTGGAAACAAAGTTAAGTAGAAGATTATGACGTAATTTTTCACTCTGGAAACAAAATAGTTCAAACCAGAAACAAAATAGTTTCAAGAAACCAAATATTTTAAATTCAAATAAAAAATAAAAGTAAAAATTCTAAAAATGTTTAATTTTATTCTGCGTTGCCGATCATCTCGTTTATTATTATTTTTTTACTTTTTTAATAGTTAGCGGCTGTTGTATCCTCCTCCTAAATTCTTACTTTTCCTCTCTTCTTCTTCATTCACCAGCCTTGTCATGGTGAAACTAACGACGACCAGCCCTCCCCCACCCCCTCACCACTCTTCGTGCTCCCTCTTCTACCCTCAGCCATCGCTGAACCATGGTTTTTTCACTAGTACAAGATGCATCTCCGTACTGAAACCCAGGTGATGAGGCGACCAAGTAACGTACTGTTTTTCCTTCCCTGCTGAGGATGTGTCCTCCGTTTAAAGAATTCCATCCCTACCTGTCCGCTTCTTCTGACCCTTACTCAGATCGTCGTACCCCGTGATCTCTGCCTGTCCCATTCTCAGGATGGCCAATACGAAGAAATTCTCTACGTGGCACATCACGTAGGAGATCAGAAGCCCTTCTGATCTCCTGTGCAGATGCCTCTCTGCATCAGAGATCAGAAGTTTTCCCCTGGGTGTAGATGTCTCTTTTTTACTGAGTGCCCCCTAACTAACACATGAGCTCAGGTGCCGTCACACTCTATTTATCCAGTAACTGCCCAGAATGTGTCATATTTCCCTAGCATCGTTTGGTCCAAACTTACTCTTCAGGAGGTTGCAGAGAGAGCCGATGATCTTGTACGCCGTTTCAATTCTACTGCTATCTCGGCTATCGCTGCTCCTGTGTCTGTTTCCTCTTCTCCTGCAGCTCAGGCATTTATTTTTTCCTCCTGCTTCTATGCCTCTTCCGTCTTCTTCGCTTTCTTCTCCCTATATCTTCTCTTCACCCCCTCTGCGGTCTCTCCGGTTCCCTCTTCCGCCTGCTGCTTCTTTCTTCTTATCCGGTGTACTCAACTCATCCTCGTACCCCTCTGGTCCATATCCAGCGCCTCTTCACGACCCCCCGTTCCGTCTCCGGTTTCGAGTATTTGAGACCCGTCTTCGCACTGTTGGAACAGCTGGCATATCAGACATCAAGGGCGGAGCTGAGTGTGCAAGTCTCTGCCCATGCTAGGTCTCCAAACGGGAATCTCGTTCCCGCAACCTGCTCCTCTTCAGGTCGCCGCTTCTCTGTCCGTTCTCCCACCCCAGGCCCTCAGCAATATCTGAACGGGTATTGTTATTACCAGCACCGGTTTGGCCTGAAGGCGAATAAGTGCAATCACCCATGCACTTTTTCGGGAAACCCCCTAGCCAGCGGTCCATAAAGGCGGTGGATACAGCTGGCCACCCCTTCGGTTGTTCTTCCTCTTCGCCTTCTGCGCCTTTTCGACAGGTCTACAAACTTTTTCTACCTTATCGACACCGGAGCCTCGTATTTTTTGCAACCTCGAGATGCTACCCAGAAGTCCGCTGTTCCTCTTCCTGACCGGGCTCTTGACGCTGCAATGGTAGGTGGCCTCTCCGTTTAATGGGTGAGCGTTTTGTGACACTTTAAGAATACCTTTCTCTCCGCCTTAATTCCCCCGGGTATTTCGTGGTTGCGTTGACGTGCCCAACCCATTTGGGAGCTGACTTTCCCTGTCTCATTTCCGAACTGTATTGGTAGACTCTAAGAAACAGTGAGATCGGTTTGACTGGTTTCTACGCTCTTTAACTTTCTGCAGGTACCGGTAGTTTCTTCTGATGCTTCAAGGCATCTCTGCTGTTGCTCCCTTCTTTCGTGCTAGCTTCGTTTCTGTCCATCCCGGAAGCGAATTGGCGAGGAGCTGGATGGACTTCCCCTGTTTCTTCTTCGCTCCTCTCTGTTCAGCATTTATGACCCCCCTCACATGAGGGATCATGGACTATGCATTCGTGGCTCATGTTATTGCGCATGTATGGATGACAAGCTCAAGGCAGCAAGGCGCAGTTCGGCACCATGCTTCGAATTGGGTATCGTCCGCCTTTCCACAGAAGTTCGTGGTCCTCCCTCACAGGTGGCCTAAAGGTGCTTCTGATTGTGAGGCCTGTGGGCAGATTTTAGGCTTCTCGGAATCGCTTGTACGATACAGATCGCTACCGTCCCACACATCCAGTCTTCACTTCTAATATGGCTGGTAAAGTCCATTTTTAGTAAACTGATTCTTGTCAGAGCCACCAGCCAGATCCGGTCGCAGAAGAGGACAATAACCGAAGAACTGGCCCATTATCACCCTTTGGCCTCTTTTGACTATACAGGATTGCCGTTTTGGGCTTGAGGGGCGCAACCTCAGAACGTTCCAGAGGTCATCGATACGTCCTTAAAGAGGTCCCCCTTACTTGTTCTTAACTCGATTGACACCTTCTCATAGCTTCTCTTCTCTTCCCGACATGGCAACACCTACGTGCGTCCTTTGGCCAGGTGGATGAATGTGGCAATTCGTCTCAGCCTTCAAAGTGCTGGTTTCCGGTTGCCTCTTGCTCTTACCTTTCTATTACATACTAGTACTCCGCGTGATTGTATCTCGTCCTCTTTGCAAGAGCCGATGGAGGCTAGTTTGCACCTTCCCAAGCCTGGCAATTCAAAAGCAGCTAACCATCGTTTTCTCAATCGGGTGCTTGATGATTCTTCGACCCCTCAACCGCTCTCATCCGCCCAACAACCGAAGGCAGTTCTTAACGCAAAAGTGGAAACTGGTCTGACGAAATCTATGTTGCTGCTTTTTAGCTTCCAAAGAAGCACTTCGCTTCTGCCACACTATTAAGTCCACCCCAACGGAACCAGCTTCCCAGACCAAAGAGTCAGGTAGATGGCCTCCGATTTTGCTGTCGGAGGTGTTCTTTAGCAGCACCTGAACGGAGTGTGGTCTCCTCTCGCCTTTTCTCTCGCAAGTTGCAACCTCTGAGACGAGAAGCTCGTCACCTTGAGTATGACCTTGCGAATTACTCTCGCCGGTCCGTCAGTTTCCGCTACTTTCTGGAGGCTACTTTCTGGAGGGTCGTGAATTCTGATCACAAACCACTTACCTTCGCAATGGTCTCCAGAAACGAACGGCAATCTCCTCGAGAAGCTCCGTCACCTTGAGTATGTCTCACAGTTCACCACTGATGTTCAGACATATTTCAGGTGTCCACAACTTCACTGCTGACGCTCTCTCCCCCATTGAAATCGACGCGATTTCAGCCTTAACCAACATCGCTACGACGCTATGGCAACGTGCAGACTACTGAAGATAAGCACTTCCACAAGACTCTTAATCTCGAAGCTGGAGTGGCCTCCACTCCTGGAATAGAGAAGCAGACTTCTGCTGGCCGCACGTGTCTCAGGATTTTCCTCGTCCTATTCGTCCTGCATCGTTCGTAGGCTGTCTTCTCAACTTCACTCGCGTTCCCACCTGGCACGTTGAGGCTTCACGCAAACAGCGAAAGCTCGTTTGGGTGTGCCTGACGTCAATGCCGACGTAGGCAAACTTGGTGTCGCCACTGTTGTTTCCTGCCAGCTGTTTCTGAAGGTCCACCGTCACACGCAAGTCCGGCTAGCAATTTCTTACCCTGGTGATCGATGAACGTTACAGCATCACCATCGCCTGAACCTCTGCCCTCCCTCCCGCGTAAGAAGTACATTCTTACGCTGCATAGATTTGGTTCACACGATGGACGCGAACTACCATGCTCTCTGTCGCCAACACGCGAATCCATAAGCCGTAAAGCTTTCCTTGGCTCAGCTGATTGTCGCGCTTTGGTGTGCCGCTTTCTCGTCACAACGGACCAAGGTAGACCTTTAGAATCCTTCTTATGGAGAGATTTGATGAATCTTCTTGGTCAGAGAACGGCATTCATGAACATTTCCACCGTCAGCTTAAAGGCTTTCTTCCTAGCTCAGCCCATCGGAAAGTTGGACTGAACGCCTCCCTTTTGTAATGCCTTGGCAATTCACTCCGCTGTTTAAAGGGATCTGCACTGTCGGCCTGCTGAATTAGTGTATGGTTCTCTTCTTCGTCTTCCCGGTAACTTCTTTTCACAGTCCTCTCCTCTTTCTACTTCCGACCCGCTTGAGGCGCTGTGCTTCGTCTTGGAGACCGACTGCGCTTCTCGTCCACACAAGTGGGCATTTCCTACTATCCCATATTCCCTAAGACTTTCTCCTGCACTCATGTCTTAGTTCGACACGACTCCCACCCGCACCGCTCTCCAAACCTAAAGTAACGGACCTTTTCCTGTGATACTGAAGGAGAAATTCCTTCACGATTTCAAACGTCCTCAGTACGCCAAACAGAATTGTATCAAATCGACCGCCTTAAGCCTGCTTTCTTCGAGGCGAATCTTCTTCTTGTTCTCGACCCTGACGCTTTACCTTTTGTTTCAATTTCTCCCCCTTCAACTAGTTCCGTTTTAACGTTCCTCATCTTCCTCCTCCTCCCCCTCTTCCTCCTCCCCTCCTCCTCAGCCAACAGCACCAATACGGCCGGCTCAGACTCCACCTCAGATTCCACCCGCACGGTCATCGTCATCTTTGCCTCCCTCCACTCCGGCTCAGATCTTCTCTGCAGCTCCACCTCGGGCTACTTTTCCGACTCGCCCGATCACGAGTTCGCAAACTGGGAATCCTGTCCAAAGTACATCTTTTTAAAGAGCTTTTCGTTGTCCTGTTTTATGCGGATGTCTGGGGTTCAAGCTACAGGCTACATTCTTGTCAAAACTATAATGCATCAAATTGCTACCTTGTTTTCACAACCTATAAGCAAGAAGTTTCTGTCTGCAAACAACAACATACCACAGAGCTTCAATATATATATATATATATATATATTATATATATATATATATATATAATAAATATATATATATATATATAATATATATATAATTATATATATATATATATCATATACTAATAATATATATATATATAATATATATATAATATACAACAAAGTCGGGCACCGTTAATCGGAGAAAGTTAACGTCGTTATTTTTTAATCGTTAACAAAAAATTAACGACGTTCAAAATCATTAAAAGCGTGTTATCGCTAAATGAATTTAGCGTGAGACGTTAAACGTAATCGTTAACGAAACGTCCTTATAATATGTAGGAAATAGTATTAAATTTATTGCTATTTTCTTTTTATTATATAATTTTGTAACAATATTAATAATGATTTAAGCCTATCAGACAGAATTATTGTAGGCTTTGACCTAAGCAGATATCTTTTGTCCGCTTTGTCCGAAGAATCTTCCAAAGGAGTCAAGATACTTAATTTATACTCAATACCAGGTGTCCCTAAAAAGAATGTCCCCAGTTTCCAATGCTGTTATTAAAAGCATAACTTACTACAGATATCCCACAGCATATCTATACATTCAAGTGAAGAGTAAAGCTTGCAATGGCTTTCGCAAATATGCCATGGCGCCAGACACGAGTTCCTGGATAGGTCGACATATCGCGGCAATCGCGCGTTCAGATGTACAGTTTCTGCTAGTGCGTGGCGCCACAACTGACAATGGCGAGTCCTGAACGTAAAGCTTTCCGTGTGTCTTACAATTTGCTAATTGTGAATCTGTAATTAGGTTCAACGTTCGTATCGTTTACGGTTCCAATGTTATCCTCCCTGTGGCAAAAACATTCGCCGATGGTAATGGCAATTTGCAACTAATGGATGTATTTGTAAAGGCAAAAGTACAGGACGCCCCAAAGTGACTGTACAGGATGTGGACCATATCAGGGCTTCGTTCCTTCGTAATCCTAAGAAATCCGTTCGGAGAGCAAGTCACGAACTGCAGGTGCCAAAAACGATGGTGTGGAAGGTGTTAAGGAAACGTTTACGACTGCCTGCATACCGGTTGCAGTTTGTACATGCTTTAAGGCCCGACGACTATGCTCTACGGTTTACCTTTGCCTGTGCAGTGTTAGGCCGAGACGATGACCTTCTAGATCGTGTAGTGTTTAGCGATGAGTCTTCCTTTAATCTCAGTGGTAAGGTGAATGCCCATAATGTTCGTATCTGGGTCTAAAAATCCGCATGAACTTGCAGAACATGAACGTGATTCCCCAAAGGTTAACTTTTTCTGCGCCATATCCCGACGCCAAGTCTACGGACCTTTCTTTTTCGCAGAATCAACCGTAACAGGGATCGCCTATCTCGATATGTTACAAACAGTGGTGGAGGATGGCCTCTTCCACAATTAGATTAGAGAGATGAAGCGTGTAAACTTTTATTATGGCAGCAAGATGGATTGCCCCTCCACATTGGAGTCACATAGTGCGGAGCGTGGTTGAACGACGTACTTCCCAGATCGTTGGGATTGGTCGTAATGTCCAGATCGACAGAAGCTCTCTATATCGTGGCCCCCCCGGTCCTCCAAGACTTACGCCATTGTAATTTCTTCCTATGGGGCTGCCCAATGCATATGCTCAAGAGGTTGAAACGCAGATTGAAGCACGCGCTTGCGTCCATTACGCCGATCTGTTTAACCAATGTTTTGAGGAATTCGGATTTATCGGCTTGGATGTTGTCCCCTATAACGAAGGGGCCACATATTGAACATATGTAGGAAAAAACTCTGTCAATGACCACTCTGGTGTACGATAAGCTGTTGATATTGTATATTAGACTTTGTTTATAATAAAGCGTTTGAAACTGGGATTTTTTTCGGACACCTGAGTAGTAATATTATGTGAAAAATAAGTAGGATATCGCCAACTTAGACATTCCTAATTCAAATATGTATATTTTTTATAAATTCAACTCTTATGAGGCCTAGTTTCTTATATTTTTCACTAGTCGCAAAAGAAGCAGTTCAAGTCATACTAAGCAAAAGAAAGTTAACTGACTCCATTGAACGGGCCACCAGTGTATTTATCTCTTTTTCTCCAGCCGCACCGAAGTAAGAAATTGAGATACGCAACAAGAAAAACATGTTACATTTCTAAACGGGATAATAACCGTGTAAGAATAAAGCACATTTTTGAGCCATTGATGAAGGCAGCCGTTTAGGGAAATTCTTGGAAAAAAAAAGGTTGTACGAAATCGAATCTAATACAATCTTAAAATCTGATAAAATATTTTATAAACTCGTTAATTAAGGTAACGGTTAACGGATTGTGGGGCAAAATTTTTTTACTCGTTAACGTTATCCCAAAATGTAACTCGTTAATAGTCCGTTTCTTCTTTTCGAAATTAACGAAAAGCGTTAAAAGTTAACGAAAAAATTAACGAGTTTATTAACGGATAACGCTTTAACGCGTTAATGCCCTCCTTTGTATATATATTAATATATATATAAATATATATATATTAATATTATATATAATATATATAATATATATATATAAATATATATATATATATATATATATGATATATATATATTATATATATATATATATATATTGAGTTCTGATGGTAGTTGCCTTTCAGAAACTTCTTTCGCAGAAGGTTAACAACCATGTTTCTAAACAAGAGCAGTTGATCGTATATTTACAGCAGAAAGTCGAAAGGCAAAGCTGTGGCTGAAACCCAGTTATCGCTGGGGTTAATAATAAAAAATATATATAATAAATATGCTAATACAGATAATGATATATAAATAATGATAAAAATAAATAAATAAATATAAAAGTTACCTTTAATCAAAAACAATTAGGCCTACATGGGCCTACTTAAATTTAAAAGTGCTATATACAAATAGAAAATTTGGCATAGACTTTGGTTAACTAGGGAAGCCCCTGAGAGAGACAATAGGCCTTGGTTTTGCTGACCAAGGTTATGCTACCGTGAAAACATCAACTAGCTAATATAGATGGGTAGAAATACCTATAAATAATAATTTTGGGCCACGAATATTTCACTTCAATCTCAATGGGCTTCCAAGTAGAGCTTAATCAATAAAGATAATTCATATATGCATAAATATTTAAATATACATTCACATTTCTCACCAATGCACTACCGTTTATAAAAAGTCATAAACTTGGCTTTAATAACGCTAATTACGCTGGTTAAGCCGAAAATAATGTAGAGCGTCGATGAACAGCGTTATTTTAAAGAAGAAATGGCGCTAGATGAAAATGCCTAGATGGCATGTCAGTAACAGTATCGAAGTTTGTAGTAGTATTTTTAATCTCTACTTTTAAAATTGAGTCACAATGGAGTACATTACTAAATTTTACGAATTTAAAATTTGGACGGTATTTGGACTTAACCTGACTTCGTTTACCACGGTACTACCCCTGTCAGTGCTACAAAAGCACGATAACGTTTAAATCCAAATAGCGCGCCGCCTCGAATATGCCTACCTTCGGCTCGATTGTCTAGTAAGGAGCTTTCGGATGATGTCTGGACAGGATTCCCAGATTGCGAGCGGGTGATCGGGCGAGTCCGGAAACATCTGCTATGTGTCGTAAAGAGTAGCCCGAGGTGGAGCTGGAGGAGAAGAGTCCTGAGCCGGAGTGGAGGGAGGCGAGGATGACGATGACCATGCGGGCGTGGAATGTCTGAGCCGGTCGTATTGGTGCTGTTTGCTGTGGAGAAGGAGGGGGGAGGAGATAAGGAAGAGATCCAGGGAAAGGGAGAGGAGGAGGAGGAGGACGAAGGAGATGCGGGGAGAATAGGAACGTAAAAGAACGAGTGTGAAGTTTAGGAGAAAAATGAAAAAAGAGGTAAGAGCGTCTAGGGTCGAGAACAGGAAAGAGGATTCGCCTCAAAGATAGCAAGCTTAGGCGGTTATTTAAAATGACTCTTAGTACAAGAAAGATATTGAAAAAAAGTCTAAGAATTTGCCTCCTTTCCTAGCAGAAAAATACAAGCATATTTTCTTTGAAAGCCGATGCAGTTGGGTTCATGTCAACATGAACGAACATGAGTGGCAGAGGAAAATGGTCCTTAGGGATCATAGGACATGTACCTTTGTGTGACAGAGAGGAGTTGTCTCCCACGACGAAGCACAGCGGCCTCAAGCGGGTTTAAGAATAACGCAAGCGGTCGGCCTGTAGAAAGGAGGAGAAGACCTGTG
The DNA here is from genome assembly GCA_015478945.1 of Trachelipus rathkii. Lineage (NCBI taxonomy): Eukaryota > Metazoa > Arthropoda > Malacostraca > Isopoda > Trachelipodidae > Trachelipus > Trachelipus rathkii. The sequence goes on from JABUQX010004887.1 coordinate 33,379, forward strand.
AGTAAGAAGTCCCAACCGGGACAAGCGAATGAAGGAGAACATACACTACAATCACAGCCGAACAGTGCAGATTCCTCTTAACAGCCGAACGGAAAATTCCAAGCATTAGTAAAGGGAAGAGCGTCAGTCCCAATTTTTCCGGATTGGGCATGAGCTAGAAGAGACAGCCGTTTACGCTGACGGTGGAAACGTTCACAAATGCCGTTCGCTTTTGGATTGAAAAAAGTCGTGTGAATCTTCTCTGAACCAAGAAGATTCATCAATCTCTCCATAAGCAAGGATTTCAAAGGTCTACCTGTTTCCGTTGTGACAGAAAGAGCGGCACTACCAAAAGCGGCGAAATCCAATGAGCCAAGAAAGCTTTAGCTATGGACTCCGCGTTGGCAACAGAGAGAGGGATAGCCTCGGTCCATCGTGTGAACCGATCTATGCACGTAGGAATGTATTTCTTACCGCGGGAGGGAGGCAGAGGTCCAACGATGTCGTGCTGGACCCGTTCACAAGCGAGCACCAGGCGTGGTAAAGAAGCGTGCCTAAGGGGACTGTGGTGTGACGGTGGTACGCTTAGAACGCCTGGCAAGGGCAGGACAGCGCGACACCAATGTGCTACGTCGGCATTTGACTCAGAGCCACACAATGGCATCAACCAGTTTTTGCGTGAAGCCTCAACGCCAGGTGGAAACGCGAAGTGAAGATTGAGGCAAAACCAGCCTTACCGGAACGATGCAGGTACACGAAAAGGACGAGGAGACATCCCTGAGAGACATCGCACAGAATTTCTTCTCTATCCAAGGGAGTTGGAGCCACTCCAGCCTTGGAGAAGAGATCTTGGTGGACCCTGCTGTTCCTCCGAACCGTCTAGTCGAAGTGGTTGATTAAGCGCTGTACATCACGTCGATTTCATGCCGGGAAGAGATGCGTCAGCAGTGAAGTGTCGACACTGAAATATGTCTGACATCAGTAGTGAACTGTGAGACATACTGCCAAGGTGACGACCTTCTCGAGGACAGTGCCGTTCGTTGTCTGGAGACCATAGAACGAGGTAAAGTGGGTTGTGATCAAGTGAGTATGGTGGACTCACGACCCTCCTAGAAAGTAGCGGAAATGACGAACGGCGAGATACATCGCAAGTAAATCCCTCCCAAAAGCACTGTAGCGAGTCTCAGGAGGTTGCAACTTGCGAGAGAAAAAGGCGAGAAGAGACCACACTCCATTCAGGTGCTGCTGGAGAACACCTCCGACTGCAAAATCGGAGGCATCTACCTGAACTCTGGTCGGAGCTGAGTCCTGAGGGTGGACTTAAGAGTGTTGGAGAAGCCGAGTGTTCCTTTGCTGAAGCTTCAAAAAGAACCGTAGCTTCATCCAGACCAGCTCCAACTGTTTGTAGAACTGCCTCGGTGCTTGGGCGCGGATGAGACTTGTGATGGGGTCGAAGAATATCAGCGCCCGATTTGAGAAAACGATGATAGAAGTTTAGCATGCCGAGGTACTGACGAAGCTGCTTCTGAGAGACAGGCCTAGGGAAAGTGCGAATGGCCCCCACGCGCTCTGCAAGAGGACAAATGCCATCCGCTGAAACAGTGTGTCCCAAAAAGTTAAGAGAAGGGACACCAAAAACACACTTTGCCGGGTTGAGACGCATGCCACATTCGTCCAACCTGGCAAAAACGGCAACGTAGATGTTGCTCATGCTCGGCAGGAGAAGAGGAAGCTATGAGGAGGTCATCCAGATAAGCAAAGGCGAAGGGGAGACATCTAAGAACGTCATCGATGAAGCGTTGAAAAAGTCTGAGCTGCACCCCTAAAACCGAAAGGCATGCGTGTGTAATCAAAGAGGCAAAAATGGAGTGATGATTGGCCGTCTTCGGTAATGTCCCACTCGCGACTGGGATCTGTGGTAAGCTCTTATAAGATCCAGTTTTGAAAAAAGATGCTCTTACCTGCCAGATTCGAGGCTGAAAGAAACTGGAATGTGCGCGACGGGTAGCGTCTGGTATGTGAAGGCGTTCGAGCCCTAAAACATCTCCCAGCAGCCTCCAAATCAAGAAAAGCCCTGTTAGGCACCATGTGGAGGGGGGAGAACC
>JABUQX010004888.1:0-17816 GCA_015478945.1 Trachelipus rathkii
AAACCTGTTTTAATAAAAAAAATTTAGCTTCTAAAATTACGCTTTTTCTTAAATTTTCACATTAAAAATTTAGAACTCTTAAAAGTACGATTTTTCCTAAATTTCAACATTTGAAATTATTTGGTAAATCTTAAAATTGAGTTTTTAACGGTATTTTCAGCATTTGAAAATATAATGTGTTTCATTTCAATGTAATTTCAAAAAGCAGAAAAGCGAATTTATTAATAGTTTTATATGTCTTAAATTGACGATTTTTAATGAAATTTCAATATTTGTTTTTATATACCAAATATTTCATTAGTTGTGAAAACCTGTTTTAATAAAAAAATTTAGCTTCTAAAATTACGCTTTTTCTTAAATTTTCACATTACAAATTTAGAACTCTTAAAAGTACGATTTTTCCTAAATTTCAACATTTGAAATTATTTGGTAAATTTTAAATTGAGTTTTTAACGGTATTTTCACCATTGAAAAAATGTTTTAAAAAAAAATGCAATTCAAAAAGCAGAAAAGCGAATTTATTAATAGTTTTAGGTGTCTTAATTAACGTTTTTTAATGAAATTTCAATATTTGTTTTTATATACCAAATATTTCATTAATTGTAAAAACCTGTTTTAATAAAAAAATTTAGCTTCTAAAATTACGCTTTTTCTTAAATTTTCACATAACAAATTTAGAAATCTTAAAAGTACGATTTTTCCTAAATTTCAACATTTGAAATTATTTGGTAAATCTTAAAATTGAGTTTTTAACAGGATTTTTAGCATTTGAAAATATAATGTGTTTCATTTCAATGTAATTTCAAAAAGCAGAAAAGCGAATTTATTAATAGTTTTTTAGGTGTCTTAAATTGACGTTTTTTAATGAAATTTCAATATTTGTTTTTATATACCAAATATTTCATTAGTTGTGAAAGGTGTCTTAAATTAAAAATTTTTAATTCTAAAATTACACTTTTCTTAAATTTTCACATTACAAATTTAGAACTCTTAAAAGTACGATTTTTCCTAAATTTCAACATTTGAAATTATTTGGTAAATCTTAAAATTGAGTTTTTAACGGTATTTTCAGCATTTGAAAAAATAATGTTTCATTGAAATGCAATTTCAAAAAGCAGAAAAGTGAATTTATTAATAGTTTTAGGTGTCTTAAATTGAAGTTTTTTAATGAAATTTCAATATTTGTTTTTATATACCAAATATTTCATTAGTTGTGAAATTCTGTTTTAATAAAAAATTTTAACTTCTAAAATTACGCTTTTTCTTAAATTTTCCCATTACAAATTTAGAACTCTTAAAAGTACGATTTTTCCTAAATTTCAACATTTGAAATTATTTGGTAAATCTTAAAATTGAGTTTTTTACGGTATTTTCAGCATTTGAAAAAATAATGTGTTTCATTGAAATACAATTTCAAAAAGCAGAAAAGCGAATTTATTAATAGTTTTAGGTGTCTTACATTGACGTTTTTTAATGAAATTTCAATATTTGTTTTTATATACCAAATATTTCATTAGTTGTGAAAACCTGTTTTAATAAAAAAATTTAACTTCTAAAATTACGCTTTTTCTTAAATTTTCACATTACAAATTTAGAACTCTTAAAAGTACGATTTTTCCTAAATTTCAACATTTGAAATTATTTGGTAAATCTTAAAATTGAGTTTTTAACGGTATTTTCAGCATTTGAAAAAATAATGTGTTTCATTGAAATGCAATTTCAAAAAGCAGAAAAGTGAATTTATTAATAGTTTATGGTGTCTTAAATTGACGTTTTTTAATAAAATTTCAATATTTGTTTTTATATACCAAATATTTCATTAGTTGTGAAAACCTGTTTCAATAAAAAATTTTAACTTCTAAAATTACGCTTTTTCTTAAATTTTCACGTTAAAATTTAGAACTCTTAAAAGTACGATTTTTCCTAAATTTCAACATTTGAAATTATTTGGTAAATCTTAAAATTGAGTTTTTAATGGTATTTTCAGCATTTGAAAAAATAATGTGTTTCATTGAAATGCAATTTCAAAAAGCAGATAAAGCTAATTTATTAGTAGTTTTAGGTGTCTTAAATTGACGTTTTTTAATGAAATTTCAATATTTGTTTTTATATACCAAATATTTCATTAGTTGTGAAAACCTGTTTTAATAAAAAATTTTAACTTCTAAAATTACGCTTTTTCTTAAATTTTCACATTACAAATTTAGAACTCTTAAAAGTACGATTTTTCCTAAATTCAAATGTTGAAATTATTCTGTATATAGATCTTAAAATTGAGTTTTTTTAACGGTATTTGCTTCAGCATTTTGAAAAAATAATGTGTTTCATTGAAATGCAATTTCAAAAAGCAGAAAAGAGAATTTATTAATAGTTTTAGGTGTCTTTAAATTGACGTTTTTTAATGAAATTTCAATATTTGTTTTTATATACCAAATATTTCATTAATTGTAAAAACCTGTTTTAATAAAAAATTTTTAGCGTTTAAATTAATTGTTTTTTATTTCTTAACTTTTCACATTACAAATTTAGAACTCTTAAAAGTACGATTTTTCCTAAATTTCAACATTTGAAATTATTTGGTAAATCTTGAATAATTGATTTTTTAACAGTGTTTAGGCACTTTGAAAATATAAGTGTTCATTTCAATGTAATTTAGAAAGGGGCAGACAGGAATTATCTAATAGTGTTTATATGTCTTAAATTTGACTGATTTTTATGAAATTTCAATATTTGTTTTATATACCAATATTTCATTAGTTGATGAAACCTGTTTTTATAAAAAAATTTATCTTAGCTTCTAAAATAACGCTTTTTCTTTAATTTTCACATCAAATTTAGAACTCTTTAAAAGTACGATTTTTCTAAATTTCAACATTAGAAATTATTTGGTTAACTCTTAAAATTGAGTTTTTAACGGTATTTTCAGCATTTGAAAAAATAATGTGTTTCATTGAAATGCAATTTCAAAAAGCAGAAAAGCGAATTTATTAATAGTTTTAGGTGTCTTAAATTGACGTTTTTTAATGAAATTTCAATATTTGTTTTTTTATACACCAAATATTCATTAGTTGTGAAACCTGTTTTAATAAAAATTTTACATTCAAAAGTACGCTTTTCTTAAATTTTCACATTACAAAAATTTAGAATTCTTAAAAGTACGATTTTTCAAATAAAATTTCAACATTTGAAATTATTTTGGTAAATCTTAAAATGGAGTTTTTTAACGGTATTTTCAGGCATTTGAAAAAATAATGTTGTTTCATTGAAATGCAATTTTCAAAAGCAGAAAAGAGAATTCTATTTAAATTTGACGTTTCTTAATTGACGTTTTTTAATGAAATTTCAATATTTGTTTTTATATACCAAATATTTCATTAGTTGTGAAAACCTGTTTTAATAAAAAAATTTAGCTTCTAAAATTACGCTTTTTCTTAAATTTTCACATTAAAAATTTAGAACTCTAAAAATTTCGATTTTTCTAATACTTCAACATTTGAGAATTATTTTGGTAGAATCTAAAATTGAGTTTTTTTAATGATTTTCAGCATTTTGAAAAAATAATGTGTTTCATTGAAATGCAATTCTAAAAAAAGCAGAAAGCGAATTTATTAATATGGATAGGTGTTCTTACAATTGACGTTTTTTTAATAAAACTTTCAATATTTGTTTTTATATACACATTATTTTTTATTAGTTGTGAAAACCTGTTTTAAAAAAAAAATTTAACTTCTAAAATTACGCTTTTCCTTAAATTTTCACATTACAAATTTAGAACTCTTAAAAGTACGATTTTTCCTAAATTTCAACATTTGAAATTATTTGGTAAATCTTAAAATTGAGTTTTTAACGGTATTTTCAGCATTTGAAAAAATAATGTGTTTCATTGAAATGCAATTTCAAAAAGCAGAAAAGCGAATTTATTAATAGTTTTAGGTGTCTTAAATTGACGTTTTTTAATGAAATTTCAATATTTGTTTTTATATACCAAATATTTCATTAATTGTAAAAACCTGTTTTAATAAAAAAATTTAGCTTCTAAAATTACGCTTTTTCTTAAATTTTCACATAACAAATTTAGAACTCTTAAAAGTACGATTTTTCCTAAATTTCAACATTTGTAATTATTTGGAAAATCTTAAAATTGAGTTTTTAACAGGATTTTTAGCACTTGAAAATATAATGTGTTTCATTTCAATGTAATTTCAAAAAGCAGAAAAGCGAATTTATTAATAGTTTTATATGTCTTAAATTGACGATTTTTAATGAAATTTCAATATTTGTTTTTATATACCAAATATTTCATTAGTTGTGAAAACCTGTTTTAATAAAAAATTTTAACTTCTAAAATTACGCTTTTTCTTAAATTTTCACATTACAAATTTAGAACTCTTAAAAGTACGATTTTTCCTAAATTTCAACATTTGAAATTATTTGGTAAATCTTAAAATTGAGTTTTTAACAGGATTTTTAGCCTTTGGAAATATAATGTGTTTCATTTCAATGTAATTTCAAAAAGCAGAAAAGCGAATTTATTAATAGTTTTAGGTGTCTTAAATTGACGTTTTTTAATGAAATTTCAATATTCGTTTTTATATACCAAATATTTCATTAGTTGTGAAAACCTGTTTTAATAAAAAATTTTAATTCTAAAATTACGCTTTTTCTTAAATTTTCACATTACAAATTTAGAATTCTTAAAAGTACGATTTTTCCTAAATTTCAACATTTGAAATTATTTGGTAAATCTTAAAATTGAGTTTTTAACGGTATTTTCAGCATTTGAAAAAATAATGTGTTTCATTGAAATGCAATTTCAAAAAGCAGAAAAGTGAATTTATTAATAGTTTATTGTGTCTAATAACGTTTTTTTAATGAAATTTAATTTTGTTTTTATAGAACAGATATTTCATTAATTTGTAAAAACTCTATTTTTAATAAAAATAATTTAGTCTAAATTACGCTTTTCTTACTTTCCCATATAAATTTGAGAAATCTAAAATCCGATTTTCCTAAATTTCAACATTTGAAATTATTTGGTAAATCTTAAAATTGAGTTTTTAACGGTATTTTTAGCATTTGAAAAAATAATGTGTTTCATTGAAATGCAATTTCAAAAAGCAGAAAAGCGAATTTATTAATAGTTTTAGGTGTCTTAAATTGACGTTTTTTAATGAAATTTCAATATTCGTTTTTATATACCAAATATTTCATTAGTTGTGAAAACCTGTTTTAATAAAAATTTTATTCTAAAATTACACTTTTTCTTAAATTTTCACATTACAAATTTAGAATTCTTAAAAGTACGATTTTTCCTAAATTTCAACATTTGAAATTATTTGGTAAATCTTAAAATTGAGTTTTTAACGGTATTTTCAGCATTTTAAAAAATAATTTGTTTCATTGAAATGCAATTTCAAAAAGCAGAAAAGTGAATTTATTAATAGTTTTAGGTGTCTTAAATTGACGTTTTTTTATGAAATTTCAATATTTGTTTTTATATACCAAATATTTCATTAGTTGTGAAATCCTGTTTTAATAAAAAATTTTAACTTCTAAAATTACGCTTTTTCTTAAATTTTCACATTACAAATTTAGAACTCTTAAAAGTACGATTTTTCCTACATTTCAAATTTAATATTATTTGGTAATTTTTAAATAGAGTTTTACGTATTTTCAGGATTGAAAAAATAATGTTTTCATTGAAATACAATTTCAAAAAGCAGAAAAAGCGAATTTATTAATAGTTTTAGGTGTCTTAAATTGACGTTTTTTAATGAAATTTCAATATTTGTTTTTATATACCAAATATTTCATTAATTGGGAAAACCTGTTTTAATAAAAAAAATTAGCTTCTAAAATTACGCTTTTTCTTAAATTTTCACATTACAAATTTAGAACTCTTAAAAGTACGATTTTTCCTAAATTTCAACATTTGAAATTATTTGGTAAATCTTAAAATTGAGTTTTTAACGGTATTTTTAGCATTTGAAAAAATAAGGTGTTTCATTGAAATGCAATTTCAAAAAGCAAGAGTGATTTATTAATAGTTTTAGTGTCTTAATTGACGTTTTTTTAATGAAATTTCAATATTTGTTTTTATATACCAAATATTTCATTAGTTGTGAAAACCTGTTTTAATAAAAAAAATTTAATTTCTAAAATTACGCTTTTTCTTCAATTTTCACATTACAAATTTAGAACTCTTAAAAGTACGATTTTTCCTAAATTTCAACATTTGAAATTATTTGGTAAATCTTAAATTGAGTTTTTAACGGTGTCTAGCATTTGAAAAAATAATGTGTTTTCATTGAACATGCAATTCAAAAGAGAAAAGGTGAATTTATTATAGTTTTAGGTGTCTTAAATTGACGTTTTTTAATGAAATTTCAATATTTGTTTTTATATACCAAATATTTCATTAGTTGTGAAAACCTGTTTTAATAAAAAATTTTAACTTCTAAAATTACGCTTTTTCTTAAATTTTCACATTACAAATTTAGAACTCTTAAAAGTACGATTTTTCCTAAATTTCAACATTTGAAATTATTTGGTAATTCTTAAAATTGAGTTTTTAACGGTATTTTCAGGATTTGAAATAATAATGTGTTTCATTGAAATGTAATTTCAAAAAGCAGAAAAGTGAATTTATTAATAGTTTTAGGTGTCTTAAATTGACGTTTTTTAATGAAATTTCAATATTTGTTTTTATATACCAAAAATTTCATTAGTTGTGAAAACCTTTGTTTTAATAAAAAATTTTAACTTCTAAAATACGCTTTTTCTTAATTTTTCATATTAAAAATATAGAAACTTTAAAGTACGATTTTCCTAAATTTCAACAATGAAATGATTTGGTATATCTTAAAACCTGTTTTAATAAAAAATTTTAACTTTTGAAAAAATGTGTTTCATTGAAATGCAATTTCAAAAAGCAGAAAAGTGAATTTATTAATAGTTCTAGGTGTCTTAAATTGACGTTTTTTATTGAAATTTCAATATTTGTTTTTATATACCAAATATTTCATTAGTTGTGAAAACCTGTTTCAATAAAAAATTTTAACTTCTAAAATTACGCTTTTTCTTAAATTTTCACATTACAAATTTAGAACTCTTAAAAGTACGATTTTTCCTAAATTTCAACATTTGAAATTATTTGGTAAATCTTAAAATTGAGTTTTTAACGGTATTTTCAGCATTTGAAAAACTAATGTGTTGCATTGATGCAATTTCAAAAAGCGAAAAGTGAATTTATTAATAAGTTGAATAGTGTCTTAAATTGACGTTTTTTTAAGAAATTTCAATATTTGTTTTTATATACCAAATATTTCATTAATTGTGAAAACCTGTTTTAATAAAAAAATTTAGCTTCTAAAATTACGCTTTTTCTTAAATTTTCACATTACAAATTTAGAACTCTTAAAAGTACGATTTTTTCTAAATTTCAACACTTGAAATTATTTGGTAAATCTTAAAATTGAGTTTTTAACGGTATTTTCAGCATTTGAAAAAATAATGTGTTTCATTGAAATGCATTCAAAAGCATTGAAAAGCGAATTTATTAATAGTTTTAGGTGTCTTAATTAACGTTTTTTAATGAAATTTCAATATTTGTTTTTATATACCAAATATTTCATTAATTGTGAAAACCTGTTTTAATAAAAAATTTAGCTTCTAAAATTACGCTTTTTCTTAAATTTTCACATTAAAAATTTAGAACTCTTAAAAGTACGGCATTTTCCTAAATTTTCACATTTAATTTTGGTAAATCTTAAATGAGTTTTTCACAGGATTTTTAGCTTTGGAAATATAAATGTGTTTCATTATGTAATTTCAAAAAGCAGAAAGCGAATTATTAATAGTTTTAGGTATTATTAATTGACGCTTTTTCTTAAATTTTCATATCGTACTTATATACCAAATATTTCATTAGTTGTGAAAACCTGTTTTAATAAAAAAATTTAGCTTCTAAAATTACGCTTTTTCTTAAATTTTCACATTACAAATTTAGAACTCTTAAAAGTACGATTTTTCCTAAATTTCAACATTTGAAATTATTTGGTAAATCTTAAAATTGAGTTTTTAACAGGATTTTTAGCCTTTGGAAATATAATTTGTTTCATTTCAATGTAATTTCAAAAAAGCAGAAAAGCGAATTTAATTAATAGTTTTTAGGTGTCTTAAATTGGACGTTTTTATATGAAGTTTGATGAGTCTTTTTTTATTTATGTTAATTAAGGTTTATAAACTTTTTTTTAACTAAAAATTTTATTTCAATTAATACTGTTTTTCTTAATTTCACATTACAAATTTAGAACTCTTAAAAGTACGATTTTTCCTAAATTTCAACATTTGAAATTATTTGGTAAATCTTAAAATTGAGTTTTTAACGGTATTTTCAGCATTTGAAAAATAATTTGTTTCATTGAAATGAAATTTCAAAAAGCAGAAAAGTGAATTTATTAATAGTTTTAGGTGTCTTAAATTGACGTTTTTTAATGAAATTTCAATATTTGTTTTTATATACCAAATATTTCATTAGTTGTGAAATTCTGTTTTAATAAAAAATTTTAACTTCTAAAATTACGCTTTTTCTTAAATTTTCACATTACAAATTTAGAACTCTTAAAAGTACGATTTTTCCTAAATTTCAACATTTGAAATTATTTGGTAAATCTTAAAATTGAGTTTTTAACGGTATTTTCAGCATTTGAAAAAATAATGTGTTTCATTGAAATGCAATTTCAAAAAGCAGAAAAGAGAATTTATTAAATTGACGTTTTTTTAATGAAATTTCAATATTTGTTTTTATATACCAAATATTTCATTAGTTGTGAAAACCTGTTTTAATAAAAAATTTTAACTTCTAAAATTACGCTTATCTTAAATTTTCACAATTACAAATTTAGAACTCTTAAAAGTAATTTTTCCTAAATTTCAACATTTGAAATTATTTGGTAATTCTTAAAATTGAGTTTTTAACGGTATTTTCAGCATTTGAAAAAATAATGTGTTTCATTGAAATGCAATTTTAAAAAGCTGAAAAGTGAATTTATTAATAGTTTTAGATGTCTTAAATGACGTTTTTTTAATGAAATTTCAATATTTGTTTTTATATACCAAATATTTCATTAGTTGTGAAACTCTGTTTTAATAAAAAAATTTAACTTCTAAAATTACGCTTTTTCTTAAATTTTCACATTACAAATTTAGAACTCTTAAAAGTACGATTTTTCCTAAATTTCAACATTTGAAATTATTTGGTAAATCTTAAAATTGAGTTTTTAACGGTATTTTCAGCATTTGAAAAAATAATGTGTTTCTTTAAAATGCAATTTCAAAAAGCAAAAAAGTGAATTTATTAATAGTTTTAGGTGTCTTAAATTGACGTTTTTTAATGAAATTTCAATATTTGTTTTTATATACCAAATATTTCATTAGTTGTGAAAACCTGTTTTAATAAAAAATTTTAACTTCTAAAATTACGCTTTTTCTTAAATTTTCACATTACAAATTTAGAACTCTTAAAAGTACGATTTTTCCTAAATTTCAACATTTGAAATTATTTGGTAATTCTTAAAATTGAGTTTTTAACGGTATTTTCAGCATTTGAAAAAATAATGTGTTTCATTGAAATGCAATTTCAAAAAGCAGAAAAGCGAATTTATTAATTGTTTTAGGTGTCTTAAATTGACGTTTTTTAATGAAATTTCAATATTTGTTTTTATATACCAAATATTCATTAGTTGTGAAAACCTGTTTTAATAAAAATTTAACTTCTAAAATTACGCTTTTTCTTAAATTTTCACATTACAAATTTAGAACTCTTAAAAGTACGATTTTTCCTAAATTTCAACATTTGAAATTATTTGGTAATTCTTAAAATTGAGTTTTTAACGGTATTTTCAGCATTTGAAAAAATAATGTGTTTCATTGAAATGCAATTTCAAAAAGCAGAAAAGTGAATTTATTAATAGTTTTAGGTGTCTTAAATTGACTTTTTTAATGAAATTTTAAATATTTGTTTTTATATCCCAATTTCATTAGTTTTGAAACCTGTTTTCATAAAAAATTTAACTTCTAAATACCAATGTGTTTTATATACCAAATATTTCATTAGAACTCTTAAAAGTACGATTTTTTCTAAATTTCAACATTTGAAATTTGTTGGTAAATCTTAAAATTGAGTTTTTAACGGTATTTTCAGCATTTGAAAAAATAATGTGTTTCATTGAAATGCAATTTCAAAAAGCAGAAAAGACATTTTATTAATAGTTTTAGGTGTCTTAAATTGACGTTTTTTAATGAAATTTCAATATTTGTTTTTATATACCAAATATTTCATTAGTTGTGAAAACCTGTTTTAATAAAAAAATTTAACTTCTAAAATTACGCTTTTTCTTAAATTTTCACATTACAAATTTAGAACTCTTAAAAGTACGATTTTCCTAAATTTCAACATTTGAAATTATTTGGTAAATCTTAAAATTGAGTTTTTAACAGTATTTTCAGCATTTGAAAAATAAATGTGTTCCCTTAAATGCATCAAAAATCGGAAAAGTAAAATTAATAATTGTTTTTAGGTTTTTAAATTGACGTTTTTTAATGAAATTTCAATATTTGTTTTTATATACCAAATATTTCATTAGTTGTGAAATTCTGTTTTAATAAAAAATTTTAACTTCTAAAATTACGCTTTTTCTTAAATTTTCACATTACAAATTTAGAACTCTTAAAAGTTGTGAAAACATGTTTTAATAAATTTCAACATTGGAAATTATTTTTTAGGTGTCTTAAAATGAGGTTTTTTAATGGTATTTTCAGACATTTGAAAATATAATGTGTTTTCATTGAATGCAATTTCAAAAAGCAGAAAAAGAGAATTTTTTAATTGTTTTTTAGTTTTTTAAATCACTTTTTTTTATTAAATTTTTAATATTTTTTTTTTACATACCAAATATTCTATTAGTTGTGAAAAACCTAATTTTAATAAATCTTTAACTTCTACAAATTACGGCTTTTTGCTTAAATTTTCACATTACGGAATTTAGAACTCTTATAAGTACGATTTTTCCTAAATTTCAACATTTGAAATTATTTTGTAATTCTTAAATTGAGTTTTTAACGGTTTTTCAGCATTTGAAAATATGTGTTTCATTGAAATGCAATTTCAAAAAGTCAGAAAGTGAATTTAATTAATAGTTTTAAGGTGTCTTAAATTGACGTTTTTTAATGAAATTTCAATATTTGTTTTTATGAACCAAATATTTCATTAGTTTGTGAAAACCTTTTTTAATAAAAAATTTTACTTGAATTGCCCATTTTCTTAAATTTTTTCAACATTACAATTTAGAACTCTTAAAGTAGATTTTTCTAATTTCAACATTGAATTAATTTGGTAATTCCTTAAAATTTGAGTTTTTTACGGGATTTTCACGCATTTGAAAAACAATATGGTGTTTCAATTGAAATGCATTTCAAAAGCAAAAAAGGCGCAAATTTATTAATAGTTTTAGGTTGTCTTAAATTGACGTTTTTTTTAATGAAATTTCAATATTTGTTTTTATATACCAAATATTTCATTAGTTGTGAAAACCTGTTTTAATAAAAAATTATAACATCTAAAATTACGCTTTTTCTTAAATTTTCACATTACAAATTTAGAACTCTTAAAGTACGATTTTTTACCTAACATTATAACATTTTGAACATTATTTATTTGGTATTCTTAACATTGAGTTTTTAACGGTATTCACGATTTGAAAAAAATAATGTGTTTCATTGAATGCAATTTCAAAAAGCAGAAAAGAGAATTTATTAATAGTTTTAGGTGTCTTAAATTGACGTTTTTTAATGAAATTTCAATATTTGTTTTTATATACCAAATATTTCATTAGTTGTGAAAACCTGTTTTAATAAATTTTAACTTCTAAAATTACGCTTTTTCTTAAATTTTAAATTAAAAATTTAGACTCTTAAAGTACGATATTTCCTAAATTTCAACATTTGAAATTATTTGGTAATTCTTAAAATTGAGTTTTTTACGGGATTTTCAGCATTTGAAAAAATAATGTGTTTCATTGAAATGCAATTTTAAAAAGCAGAAAAGCGAATTTATTAATAGTTTAAGTGTCTTAAATTGACTTTTTTATGAAATTTCAATATTTGTTTTTATATACCAAATATTTCATTAGTTGTGAAAACCTGTTTTTAAAAAAAAATTTTAACTTATGAACAAAATTACAGTATTTTTCTTAAATTTTCACATTACAAATTTAGACTCTTAAAAGTACGATTTTTCCTAAATTTCAACATTTGAAATTATTTGGTTAATCTTAAAATTGAGTTTTTAACGGTATTTTCAGCATTTGAAAAAATAATGTGTTTCATTGAAATGCAATTTCAAAAAGCAGAAAAGACAATTTATTAATTGTTTTAGGTGTCTTAAATTGACGTTTTTTAATGAAATTTAATATTTGTTTTTATATACCAATATTTCATTAGTTGTGAAAACCTGTTTTAATAAAAAATTTTAACTTCTAAAATTACGCTTTTTCTTAAATTTTCACATTACAAATTTAGAACTCTTAAAAGTACGATTTTTCCTAAATTTCAACATTTGAAATTATTTGGTAAATCTTAAAATTGAGTTTTTAACGGTATTTTCAGCATTTGAAAAAATAATGTGTTTCATTGAAATGCTATTTCAAAAAGCAGAAAAGTGAATTTATTAATGGTTTTAGGTGTCTTAAATTGACGTTTTTTAATGAAATTTCAATATTTGTTTTTATATACCAAATATTTCATTAGTTGTGAAAACCTGTTTTAATAAAAAAAATTATAACTTCTAAAATTACGCTTTTTCTTAAATTTTCACATTACAAATTTAGAACTCTTAAAAGTACGATTTTCATTTCTAAATTTCAAAAATTTGAAAAGTATTTGTTAAATCTTAAAAATTGAGTTTTTAACGGTATTTTCAGCATTTGAAAAAATAATGTGTTTCATTGAAATGCAATTTCAAAAAGCAGAAAAGTGAATTTATTAATAGTTTTAGGTGTCTTAAATTGACGTTTTTAATGAAATTTCAATATTTGTTTTTATATACCAAATATTTCATTAGTTGTGAAAACCTGTTTTAATAAAAAATTTTAACTTCTAAAATTACGCTTCTGCTTAAATTTTCACATTACAAATTTAGAACTCTTAAAAGTACGATTTTTCCTAAATTTCAACATTTGAAATTATTTTGTAATTCTTAAAATTGAGTTTTTAACGGTATTTTCAGCATTTGAAAAAATAATGTGTTTCATTGAAATGCAATTTCAAAAAGCAGAAAAGTGAATTTATTAATAGGTTTAGGTGTCTTAAATTGACGTTTTTTAATGAAATTTCAATATTTGTTTTTATATACCAAATATTTCATTAGTTGTCAAAACCTGTTTTAATAAAAAAATTTTAACTTTTAAATTACGCTTTTTCTTAAATTTTCACATTACAAATTTAGAACTCTTAAAAGTACGATTTTTTCTAAATTTTAAACATTTGAAATTATTTGGTAAATCTTAAAATTGAGTTTTTAACGGTATTTTCAGCATTTGAAAACATAATGTGTTTCATTGAATCAATTTTAAAAAGCAGAAAAGAGAATTTATTAATTGTTTTAGGTGTCTTAAATTGACGTTTTTTAATGAAATTTCAATATTTGTTTTTATATACCAAATATTTCATTAGTTGTGAAAACCTGTTTTAATAAAAAATTTTAACTTCTAAAATTACGCTTTTTCTTAAATTTTCACATACGAATTTAGAACTCTTAAAAGTACGATTTTTCCTAAATTTCAACATTTGAAATTATTTTGTAAATCTTAAAATTGAGTTTTTAACGGTATTTTCAGCATTTGAAAAAATAATGTGTTTCATTGAAATGCAATTTCAAAAAGCAGAAAAGTGAAATTATTATAGAGTTTTAGGTGTCTAAAAATGACGTTTTTTTAATGAAATTTCAAATCTTTTGTTAAATATAACAAATTTTTCTTAGTTGTGAAAACTGCTTTAATATAATTTTAACTGCTAAAATCAGCTCTCCTTAAATATTTCTCCTTAAAATTTAAAAGAACTCTAAAAGTACGATTTTTCTAAATTTAAAAATTTAAAATTTTTCTCTGTTTTGACTCGGATCTGTGACGGTTTTTCAGCATTTGAAAAAATATGTGTTTCATTGAAATGCTATTCAAAAAGCAGAAAAGTGAATTATTAATAGTTTTTGGGTGTCTTAAATTTGCGTTTAATGAATTTAATATCTTGTTTTTAAATACAATATATCATAAGTAGTGCAAACTGCTTAAAGAAAAGGGAACCTATTTAGGACGGCTTTTTTTTTTTCATTAAATTTTTCACATTACAATTTAGAACTCTTAAGTAGAATTTTCCTAAATTTCAACATTTGAATTATTTGTTTCACCTTGAGATGCATTTGTAACGGTATTTTCAGCATTTTGAAAAAATAATGTGTTATTGAAATGCAATTTCAAAAAGCAGAAAAGAGAATTTATTAATTGTTTTTGGTGTCTTAAATTGACGTTTTTTAATGAAATTTCAATATTTGTTTTTATATACCAAATATTTCATTAGTTGTGAAAACCTGTTTTAATAAAAAAATTAACTTCTAAAATTACGCTTTTGCTTAAATTTTCACATAAATTTAGAACTCTTAAAAGTACGATTTTTCCTAAATTTCAACATTTGAAATTATTTGGTAAATCTTAAAATTGAGTTTTTAACGGTATTTTCAGCATTTGAAAAAATAATGTGTTTCATTGAAATGCAATTTCAAAAAGCAGAAAAGAGAATTTATTAATAGTTTTTGATGTCTTAAATTGACGTTTTTTAATGAAATTTCAATATTTGTTTTTATATACCAAATATTTCATTAGTTTTGAAAACCTGTTTTAATAAAAATTTACATCTAAAATTACGCTTTTTCTTAAATTTTCACATTACAAATTTAGGACTCTTAAAGTACGATTTTTTTCCTAATTTCACATTTGAAATTATTTGGTAATCTTAAAATTGTGTTTTTAACGTATTTTCAGATTTGAAAAAATAATGTGTTTCTTAAAATGCAATTTCAAAAAGCAGAAAAGTGAATTTATTAATAGTTTTTGGTGTTTAAAATTGACGTTTTTTAATGAAATTTCAATATTTGTTTTTATATACCAAATATTTCATTAGTTGTGAAAACCTGTTTTAATAAAAAATTTTAACTTCTAAAATTACGCTTTTTCTTAAATTTTCACATTACAGATTTAGAACTCTTAAAAGTACGATTTTTCCTAAATTTCAACATTTGAAATTATTTGGTAAATCTTAAAATTGAGTTTTTAACGGTATTTTCAGCATTTGAAAAAAATGTGTTTCATTGAAATGCAATTTCAAAAAGCAGAAACGAGAATTTATTAATAGTTTTAGGTGTCTTAAATTGACGTTTTTTAATGAAATTTCAATATTTGTTTTTATATACCAAATATTTCATTAGTTGTGAAAACCTGTTTTAATAAAAAATTTTAACTTCTAAAATTACGCTTTTTCCTTAAATTTTCACATTATACAAATTTAGAACTCTTTCATTCATTGTAATGCAATTTCAAAAAGCAGAAAAGAGAATTTATGAAATTATTTGGTAAATCTTAAAATTGAGTTTTTAACGGTATTTTCAGCATTTGAAAAAATAATGTGTTTCATTGAAATGCTATTTCAAAAAGCAGAAAAGTGAATTTATTAATAGTTTTAGGTGTCTTAAATTGACGTTTTTTAATGAAATTTCAATATTTGTTTTTATATACCAAATATTTCATTAGTTGTGAAAACCTGTTTTAATAAAAAAATTTAACTTCTAAAATTACGCTTTTGCTTAAATTTTCACATTATAAATTTAGAACTCTTAAAAGTACGATTTTTCCTAAATTTCAACATTTGAAATTATTTGGTTAATCTTAAAATTGAGTTTTTAACGGTATTTTCAGCATTTGAAAAAATAATGTGTTTCATTGAAATGCAATTTCAAAAAGCAGAAAAGAGAATTTATTAATTGTTTTAGGTGTCTTAAATTGACGTTTTTTAATGAAATTTTAATATTTGTTTTTATATACCAAATATTTCATTAGGTTTGTGAAAACCTGTTTTTTATAAAAAATTTAACAACTAAATTACGCTATTTTCTAAATTTTCACATTACAAAAGAACTCTTAAAAGTACGATTTTTCCTAAATTTCAACATTTGAAATTATTTGGTAAATCTTAAAATTGAGTTTTTAACGGTATTTTTAGCATTTGAAAAAATAATGTATTTCATTGAAATGCTATTTCAAAAAGCAGAAAAGTAAATTTATTAATAGTTTTAGGTGTCTAAAATTGACGTTTTTTAATGAAATTTCAATATTTGTTTTTATATACCAAATATTTCATTAGTTGTGAAAACCTGTTTTAATAAAAAATTTTAACTTCTAAAATTACGCTTTTTCTTAAATTTTCACATTACAAATTTAGAACTCTTAAAAGTACGATTTTTCCAAAATTTCAACATTTTGAAATTTTCTGGTATCTTAAAATGAGTTTTTAAACGGTTATTTTTCAGCCATTTGAATATATGTGGTTTCATTGAAATGCAATTTCAAAAAGCTGAAAAGTGAATTTATTAATAAATTGTTTTAGGTGTCTTAAATTGACGTTTTTTAATGAAATTTCAATATTTGTTTTTATATACCAAATATTTCATTAGTTGTGAAAACCTAATTTAATAACAATTTTAACTTCTAAAATTACGCTTTTTCTTAAATTTTCACATTACAAATTTAGAACTCTTAAAAGTACGATTTTTCCTAAATTTCAACATTTGAAATTATTTGGTAATCTAAAATTGAGTTTTTAACGGTATTTTCAGCATTTGAAAAAATAATGTGTTTCATTGAAATGCAATTTCAAAAAGCAGAAAAGCGAATTTATTAATAGTTTTAGGTGTCTTAAATTGACGTTTTTTAATGAAATTTCAATATTTGTTTTTATATACCAAATATTTCATTAGTTGTGAAAACCTGTTTTAATAAAAAATTTTAACTTCTAAAATTACGCTTTTTCTTAAATTTTCACATTACAAATTTAGAACTCTTAAAAGTACGATTTTTCCTAAATTTCAACATTTGAAATTATTTGGTAATTCTTAAAATTGGTTTTTACGGGATTTTCAGCATTTGAAAAAATAATGTGTTTCATTGAAATGCAATTTCAAAAAGCAGAAAAGCGAATTTAATAGTTTTAAATGTGTTTAAATTTAAATATTTTTTTTTTTTTTTTTTTTTTTTTTTCTTAAATTGACGTTTTTTAATGAAATTTTAATATTTGTTTTTATATACCTAATATTTCATTAGTTGTGAAAACCTGTTTTAATAAAAAATTATAACTTCTAAAATTACGCTTTTTCTTAAATTTTCACATTACAAATTTAGAAACTCTTAAAAGTACGATTTTTCCTAAATTTCAACATTTGAAATTATTTGGTAAATCTTAAAATTGAGTTTTTAACGGTATTTTCAGCATTTGAAAAAATAATGTGTTTCATTGAAATGCAATTTCAAAAAGCAGAAAAGTGAATTTATTAATAGTTTTAGGTGTCTTAAATTGACGTTTTTTAATGAAATTTCAATATTTGTTTTTATATACCAAATATTTCATTAGTTGTGAAAACCTGTTTTAATAAAAATTTTAAGTCTAAAATTACGCTTTTTTTTTAATTTTCACATTACAAATTTAAGAAAAAGCGT
>JABUQX010004889.1:0-20000 GCA_015478945.1 Trachelipus rathkii
AAAAAAGGAGAGATATTGACAATTTTGTAACAATTTAATCATATTAACATATGTAGTTTGGAAAGTTATCAATTTTTTTGTTTAAATTAGGCCAGTGGCCCCAAAACACTTTTTGTGTGATTGGAACTGTTTAGTTTGAGGATAACACAGGCTACTTGTGACTCTCCTTCATATGGCTTAAAATTGTTAGTCCTAGAAGAACTATATTTATAGACTATATATATTATATTTATATATATTTAAATATATATAATATTATATATTATAGTATATTATAATAATATATATAAATATATATATATATATATTATTATTATATCGATATATAATATATATTAATGTATGTATGGAGAGAAGAGAGAGAGAGAGTAGAGAGAGAGGAGTAGAGTAGAGATAGTTTCCATTTAGAGAAGATGTAGATGTAGGAGAGAGAAGAGAGAGGAAGAGAGAGAGAGAGGAGAGAGAGAGAGAGAGAGAGGAGAGAGAGAGAGAGAGAGAGAGAGAGAGAGAGAGAGAGAGAGAGAGAGAGAGATTCAGTGTTCACTTCTTTAATTTTACACAAATTTCAATCTATTAAAATTAAGTATTTATTTCCTCAGATATGAATTTTCTTTTTTTTAATTTTGTAAAATCGGCTTTCTGAAATCTAAGATCTTTTTTTGCATAATTTACAATACAAAAATAATATATGAAAATAATATAATACCAAGTAAAAGTTATATCTGATATCACCCTGATAGCAGGAGGCTTATTCGAAAGTTGTCTGTTTATAGCATTATGATATTCGCACATACATGCAGTAATTAATCTTTGAATAATTAAATCGCACTGTTTGTTACTGAAATGTATTTTACACAAATAATTACACTTCTTTTCATACACAACAGTTTGACAGTAGAATTTAATAAGAATGAGTTACACGTACAGACATTATTACTTAACAATTTATAAATTTATACAAATATGAGTGAATTCTGTTTTTAAATATTGCTTTTTCAATTCTATTGATATATATTATTTAGAAACAATAGGAAGTGTTCAAATTTTATAAAGTAAAGATTAAAAATATTGGTAATTAGATACTAAAGAAAAGGTATCGATAAATCAATATATAGGATAAAAAATTTCATAGATGTTTTTTTGGAAAATATCGAAGAAAAATATCAATACTGATATATATATATATATATATATATATATATATTATATATTATATTATATTATATTATATAGTATATATATTATATGATATTATAATATATATAATATATAGATAATATATATATTATATATTTATTATATTTATAATATATATATTCGATACTCTCCTTTCGGCATCACTAATCAGTTGTAAGAGTCGCGACGTAGATGTGGATATAAAGAAAGCTCAACATAAAGTACTGTACAATGTCTATGTAAATTATTAGTTAACAGGCTGAAGAGTTTCATAATATAATAAAATTTATGTTATAAGTGAAGGTGAAGTATTAATTAAAAAAATTGTTGCTGTTTGTCACCAACGGCACTTTGCATATTTTTCAAATTGCATATTTTTGTTTACTGTTGAATTTCGTATTGTGTAAACAAAGTTCCTGTTGGAAAAACTATATTTATTTTGGTTGGAAAAATATATACAGCTAATATATATATATATAGTACGTATATATATATATATAAGTATATATATACTGACGTATATCTAGATATGTATTATATTATAGTATATATATATATTATAGTATAGTTATGATATTATATAGTATATATATAGGATATTTATATATTATATTGTATATATATATAATTATATCATATTATATATATATTAATATATATATATATATATTATATATATATATTATTATTATATAATATATAATAATATTATATATATGTATGTATATGTATTATATATAAGTATAATTTATATATAGTTATATATTATATATAATTATATATATATAGTATATACTTAACATTATTATTATTATATAATATGCTATATATATATATTATATATATAGTATTATATCAATATTAGTATATTATATATATGACGCCACTTACTTGCAAAGGGCTGATGAATGTTAAAACTCATGCTATATCAAAAATCTAAACAACTCTGTCCTCAATATCTTACGAAAAGAGGAATACTTATATACGGTGGAAAGAGATGATGGCAACCTAAAGAACAGGAGGTGGCATGAAGAAGCAAGTTTCACAACAATGAGCAAGGTCTGAAGAGCGAGCCGTGACTGCCAACTTGCATGAAACTAAGACAACCTTTGTGGTATGTAAAGCATCTTCCATGACTGCTGCGAATATGTAAGGAAAAACATCATTCTGCTCTAGCCCGTGCCCTTTGTATAGAGTATAAAAACATATAGATATATGATATGTATAGATATATTTGGTATAGTATATATGATAATATATAGTATATATTATATAATATAATATATATATTATATATATATATAATATATATTTATATAAATAGCAGTAATTATTATATATATATATATATGCAGGAGGTGGCCTTCGCACTTTAGTCCGCTAGTCCGCTTGTCCACTCCGAGCAGACTACCAGAATAGGGTGCGGACTAGCGGAGGTGCGGAGTCGTCAGGCAATTAGCGTGGACTGTGCACGTGCGATCAAAAAAAATGTTGCCGCGTCTTTGTTTCCGCACCTTTATAAAATGAAAATATATTTACTGTATTAAGATTCACTGGAAAGTAGATGAAAGAATTATTTTTTAATTTTGAACGTTTATAACTAATTATACTTTTAGTTCAATATTATTGTTTTCTTAATAATTAAACTGTGATGTTTTAGTGTGTTTTTTTAGATTATCCACGTATTGCTAAATAACATATTAAGTTTTTCTTAGAACTGTTAAAGATTTTTTTCCTATAACTTTTAATTAATTAATATTATTACTAGACTAAAAACTAGGTATATCTAAAGACTAAAAAAACTCAAATATGTATTATAGTATATATATATATATATATTATATATATATATATATATATATAATATATATACTATAAGACAAGTATATTTTAAAACAAGTATAGTATGCAAAGTATAGTTATCTAGGATAGACAAGAATATACCTAGTATTATATATATTTCGGTTTTACACAGAATCGATTTAGATATTGCTAGTTATGAATATATAAGTAAATCTCTATTATATCTATTATATCTTATATATTATTTTTAAATAAATAGTAATATATTAATATATATTATAGTACTATATAATATTATATATATAATATTAGTATAATACTATATATAATATATGAGCTAACGAGCTGTTACGTAGCATTAGCATCGACTCTGCTCAGAGTAGAGACTTCATGATTTCTACTAATAAGTCTTTGGACTGAGATAGACCTTCTATGGTGGACAGTGGCTCAGAATACTTCAGAAGGAGGCAGAAATGATTTAGTGATAAGCCTTATAATTCGAGCAATGACTGCTGAGAGTGCACTAACACCACAACTCCTCTCACCAAGCGCATATCTTTCCTTTTCAGCTATAGGCAGGATTTGTTGAACTTTGTTCATAAAATATATATATACTTCTCCCTAGTTCTGCGGCTGTAGAGCGAAGATTTAGTATTGTGGGGATATTTTGAGGCAAAGAGGTTTTCCTTAATGCTTTAATTGTGAGCACGGAAATTCTTTTTTCAAAAGTAATATGGATCTCTTGTCCTTTGAACACGACATTGAGGAGGAAGTGGAAAATCTTGAGAGTTTGTAAATATTCATTCATTTTCCAAAGAATTTTATAAATAAATTTTGTAAGGATTTATATATAAGTATATAATATTATAATAGATAAATATTATTATTATATATATAATTTAGTATAAAGTATATTATATATTTAGTATATATATATATTATATATATATATATAATTTATATATAATAATAATATATATTGTACTCATTTAAATGTAAAAATCTTTAGTTTATTAAAATTGTTAGCTTGAGCCGTCCCACAATCGTACTTAAGTACGTGCGGACTTGCGCTTGCGATATTGCGAGTTGATGGTCGCTGAATAAGATGCGGACGGAGCGCTACGGACTACGTGTTCTCGAGGTGCGGATTGTGCGCTAAGGCGACTCTTTAACCCACTAATGAGCAGGGTGCCCGAGTCTGAATCTATATTATAGTATCATATATTATATATATTATTATATACATATATATATATATATATTATATAGTTATATATATATATATACTATATATAAATATTATATATATTATATATATATATATGTAAAAGTGGGCGTGGCCTCTGAATAATATGATAATCATGTACGCTGTGTTTATAACGGTTATTTTTATGCTGTCTGAAGGGTGTTTATGTAATACTTGAGAAAGTGCATGTTAATGTAATATAAATTGTCATGAATTGAACTTAATTTCGAAATAAAGTAGGGCGACTAGTAGGCCGTTCTTGTAAGTTCTAACTGGTCGTATTTGAATATGTCTGGAGTCTTAAAAAGAGAACCAGCTTGTAAAGGCAGGAGCCTTGCGCTCCCCGCGCCTCTAAGCAATTTGCCGCTTAACGCCAGATATAATTCATTAAAAGAAGAATAAATTATAATTAAAAAAAAAAAGAGAATGAAATTACTAGTATTTAATTGTGAAACAAAATTTTAGTATGATCATTGTTCGTGAGAGATGAGATTTATTAATTAGAGCCCTATATTATAGAAGAAGGGGCAATTAAGAAAGCCTTGACGCAATATAAGGCCGGCCAATTATAATTTGATTAACCTGTCTCAATTACCTTTATGATTATTCCTGAAATTATACTGTATGTTATCATAAAATCTTTGACAATTGCTTGTGAAACCATTGATTAACTATTTATCAAAAAATAAAAAAAATAAAATGACAATCATCTTTTATATTGCCTTGTTGTGTATAACTAAATCAGTTAGCATAAAGTGGTAGACCCCAGACCAACCGAATATTATTAAAACCCAATGCCTTAATAAGTGAGTCAGATAATTTGAAAATAAAAAATAAAAAAAATGCTTAAAAAAGAAAAAAATCAGTGCAAGCGAAAACTGGGAATCAAGGAAGAAACCGAGACACAAAATTTTCAGAGTGAAAGGAGATTTTCAATCTTAAGCCTAAAAAAAAAACGCCGCTCCAAGCTTGTACAACAAACATCTGTTTCCCAAATCAGGCCAAGAATGCCCAAGTAACATAGGGAAAGAAAATGTCTTCCGAAATCCCAAATGAATTACCTCGAAGCCAAAAAAAAAAAAAAAAAAAAAAAAAAAAAAAAAAAAAAAAAAAAAAAAAAAAAAAAAAAAAAAAAAAAAAAAAATTGAACAAGAAGAAGAAACTTGAATAAATTTTCATTTTGGTAACCATGAGATACTCAAGGTTGAAATACTTGTGTACAGATAATTGAATATAATAATAATATGATGAATAATATATACATGATAATAATAATAATGTAAGTAATCATTATAATTAATAATAATTAATAAATATAAATAATAATATAATAATTAATAATAATAGATAATAATATTAAGACAAGATTTTATAATAACAATTAGGAGATGTCTTAACAATTGAAGACTATCTTGAATAGGTACATAGATAGAAGCTTGACATAAGATAATAATAAAAAAAGATTGTGAAGGTCATACATCGACTAAATTAAATCTTGGGTGAAAATTGTTTTATATTTATTTAAGGCTAAAATATTTTGTGAGTAGCAAAGCATCGGCCAGCGGAAGAAAATTTTAGCATTGATGTTTTTTGTTTAGATAGAATTTGAATATTATTCTTCTTTGATCTTGATGGTACGAATTTTTAATTTTAATATAAGATTAATCGAACTTGCCGGAATTAAGCCGACAGGTAAGTGATGTTGATAGAAGTTAGGCTGGAAGTGCTGTGTTAAAAAAAATAGTAATAATAATAATAATATTAATGATAAATGGTAAAAAAAAAATAATAATAATAATATATAAAAAAAAATAATCTTATAATTTTTCTTTTTTCGTATTTCACTTAATTAATTAGAATTTGTTAAGCTAAGAAAGAAGGATATTTGCATTTATTATTTTATCCGAAATCTTATACTCTTTATCATAGATGTGAAAGAATTCCGCGAGATCGCAGCTAAAATTTTCCAAAGAAAAAAAATGTTAAAACTAATTGAAATGAGAGTTGACAATTAATTAATATTAGTTTTAATACAATTATTTTATCTATTTATTGTTTATTTGTAAATTATGTTAAAAAAAAATAACCAAGTTTGAATAGAATGCCCTAAGGTATAGGATTAAAAAATAATATTTTGTGAAAAATTGAAAAATGAATAATTTTTTTGTTTTGCGGGGCAGAGGGGGCCGCAGTGTGTTAATTCACGCGTGCCCCCACTCTAGGGTACTATTGTAACCAAGGGGGCGACGCTTCTATAAGTAGTCATTGTACGCTTGTGTTAATATACGGTTATCTTATGCTTGCTGAAGCGGTGTTCATTTGGTCAAACTTGATAAGTGGCCCATGTAAACGATGTTGTTGTCATGATATTTGAACTTTAGTTTCGAATAAAGTAAGGGGCTCTAGAGGGCGTTCTTGTAA
The DNA here is from genome assembly GCA_015478945.1 of Trachelipus rathkii. NCBI lineage: Eukaryota > Metazoa > Arthropoda > Malacostraca > Isopoda > Trachelipodidae > Trachelipus > Trachelipus rathkii. Next base: position 6,647 of record JABUQX010004889.1, read on the forward strand.
GTTCCCAAATCTCTGAATTGAGCTCGGACGGAGTCCTTAAAAAGAAGAGTCAGGTTGGAATGGTGGGAGCCTTGTGCTCCCTGCCTCTAAGCAATTTGCCTTAACCCAATAACATTGCATTAAAAGAAAAATTATAGATTTTAAAGAAAAAATAAAGAGAAAGAAATTTCCTAAGTATTTAATGTGAATATCAAAATTGAAGTATATACTCATGAGGAGGAATGAATTTAATTTAATTTAGAGCCTATTATTATAGAAGAAGGGCAATAAGAAAGCCTTATCACCGCCAAATGTAATATGGCCGGCCATATAATTTGAATTAACCTCTGTCTAATACCTTTTATATTATTCTCTTGAAATTAATAGTTTGTTATCATACAAGTCCTTGACAATTGCTTGTGAAACCATTGAAAGATAACTATGTTTATAGAAATAAATAAATATGAGTGACAATCAGTAAGGATCATCTTTATATTCCTTGTGTCTAACTAAATCAGTTAGTACACACACACAACACACACCAACACACACACACACATATATATTAAATATGACATTATATATATATTATTATATAGTATATATATTATATATATATAATATACTATAATATATATATAATAGATATATAGTATATATATACTATATATTATATATGAATTATATATTATATATATATAATATATTAATAATATTATATATATATAGTATATTATATATATACATATATATATAATATATATATATATATATTATATTATTATATATGTATATATATATATATATATTATATAACTATAAATATACTAGTATAGTATAGTATATAATATTATAAAATATATAGTTATAATATATATATATATATTGAGTATATATATTATAATATAATATATTATAAGAAAATGATATAGTATATATATATATATATATATGTATATATATATAGTATTTAATAATATATATATTATATGATATATATATGTATATAATTATGTTCCTTTTCGATATTTTTATTTATATTTTGATAATACCTTTTACATATTTCAGGATAACAAACAAAATTTTTAAATATGTCTTAATGTTTCAACTTTGGAATATTAGACTTGTGTCTTTTGGAGCCAGCTATTCAATTATTTCATTAATCTTGTTTTTAGGATTCTTTTTGAAAGGCAATCGGTGTCTCTCAGAGGAATTCCTCACGCGGAGGTAGATCGTTTGGTCCCATCCCAATTGCATGTCACTTCTATACATCCATAGTGCTGCTACTAAGTTTATTAGGTGATATATATATATATATATATATATTATATATAGTGTTGTGTAAATAATATATATAACATTATATATATATTATAGAATATTATATAATATATATATATATTATTATATATATATATATTAATATTATAATATATTATATATAATATTATATATTATATTATATATATATTATTATACGTGTGTTTAAATATATATATAACATGATACCTTTTATATATTATAAATAATAAATAGAATATATATACTAGTATATTATTATTATATACTATATATATATATATAATATAGTATATATATATTATATATATCATAAAATAAATAGTATATTATATATTAAATATATATATATATATATACAAATAACAACAAATATATTAGATATTTATAAAAAAAAAGTAACTTATAAAATTAAAAATTATAGATATATATATGCCACACCTTATATATCCATAAGGAGATATTATAATATATATATAGAATAATATATATATTATATATAAATATATATAATATAGTGATTTAGTATATATATATACTATATATACATATATTATATACTAAGTATTATATATATAATATAATATATATAATAATAATATAGTAATAATAATATATAATATATAATAATATATATATATAAGTATATATAATATATATAATAAAATAATGAATAATAATAATAATAATAATAATAATAATAATTAATAATTATATAATAAAGAATTAATAATTATAATAATAATAATAATAAATACATTATAATAATATAATAATAATATTAATAATATTAATAATAATAATAAAATAATAATAATTAATGAATAGATAATAATAATATAATAATAATAGGATAATAATAATAATAATAATAATAATAATAATAATAATAATAATAATAAATAATAATAATATTAATAAATAATAATAATAATAATAATAATAATAATAATAATAATAATAATAATAATAATAATAATAATAATAATAATAATAATAATAATAATAATAATATATATTAATGATAGTTAATAATAATATAAATAATATATATATAATACTATAATATATAATTAATATTATATATATATATTATAAATATATATATATATATCATATTAATATTAAAGATATATTATATATTATAACCTATATATATAATAATAATAATAATATATGATAATATAATAATAAGAAGTAATAATAATATATATAATAATAATAATAATAATAATAATAATAAAATAATAATAATAAAAATAATAATAATTGCGTGCGAAATTAATTCAATCAAATAAAATAAAAATAAAAATAAAATGTTAAACTTACCGAATTGTTGCTGACATTGAACTCCACTTACCGAAAAGACACCTATGGGCCCAATAGCAGCACTCTTCTAGCTCAGATTTATAGAATGGATGGAAGAATGAATCTATTTTCCAAAAATATTAGTTTTCGGGGGATTAAGCTGCTTAAAGTCCTAATAACTAATAATTATATATATTATAGTAAACTATTATAATGATTTTTTAACAGAAATTTAAAAAAATGATAATAACATTCAAATTTATCACAACCACAAAATGGTGCCGACTGCACTTTTACAAATAAATTTTGCATCTACTGATCCCAAAAAGAAGTAAAGTAAAAGGGAGAGCAAGAAAGCGTTTAACTCAAATACACTTTTTTCTCTATGTCGGCGCCACTTCACTGCTATATTCACAAGTTTTTTGTCTGCGCATAGTTACATTGTTTTATTAATTAATATTCAATTTGTATTTTATATTAAGATATTTAACTAAATTATACTAATATAATTATTTTAATAATTATATTATATTAATTTTAATTTTCTTTTTACAATTTAATCGTTCCCACAGGAAAATTGCAATTTAGCATTAATAAAGAAGGAAAGACATTTAAAGATTATCTAAACCACTTTTAATAAATTGGTCACATTTAATTGCAGGTTTTCTCTTTACTGTGCCAGCAACTAATTCTGATATGTCGTCATTACTAAAACGTTTTCATTTCTGTTTTTAATCCCTTTGGTTTTTAATGGTCCTTAATGAGACAATTCTAAAGGGTACAAGTTAATTAAAGAGTGATAAAAGGTCTGTCCATTGCTTTGCTTGAACTTGACTGATCTTATTTTGTTATCATGAACAATAATTAATTCTAAAACTCTATCGGTCAACCAAAATGGACTGGTTCTACTTATTGATTTAATTAAAATTATATCGTTTATCTTGATTTTATTTTCCCATGATAACTCGTACAGCTTATTGCTGGTTTCTCTTAGACTCAATAAGTACTCTTCATTCCAAAGATCCTTAAATTTTTTGTTATAAATTTCCTCTTGAATATGAAGAGTTATTTCAAGAATTTTTTGATGTGATTCAACCCAAATATCAGATTCCTCATCTTTTAAAACCAAAGAGGAGTTACAATATAACTTCAAAAAGAAGTTTGGTTATAATTTGAATGTCACTGGACTCTAATCTATAAGTTAAAGGTCTTGAATTGATGGCATTTTTTATAAAAGATAATGTGGTCAAAAGCTCAAAATAAGTACATGTTTGATGTTATTAGTGAGCTCCCTTTGACACTCATCATACCTTAGGGCTTTGGACAAAATAGTACCACAATTTTCAAAAATGCGGGCATTGTCAGTATAGATGTAATCAGGGATAAAATAGAAATTACAAAAGTGTTGAAAACCCAATATGAAATTTTGAGAGCTCATGTCTGGTATTAATTCCAAATGAATTTCTCTGATATTAAGGCAAGTAAACACCAGAATGAACATTTTTCCATTAACATTGGTGTTTCCATTCTTTACAAAAATATGCCCCGAGTAATCTATATTGACAAATTTGAATTGGGTAACAAGGTGTACATGATGTTTGGGCGGGTCTGTATATTGGGATATTTAAAAGCATGAACATTAATTTTAGTACAAATCATGCAATCTTTGATAACTTTTTTGACTGCAATTCTACCTTTTGGAACCTAAAAACCTTGGTTTCTAATCAAAGTTAGCATAGAGTCCAAACCAAGATGCTGTACATTTTTATGACAATTTAAAATTAATAGGGATGTAAAATGATGGAATCTAGAAAGGATAATGGGATTATGAACATTGTAATCAAAATAAGTGTATTTGGAAATTCTACCCTTTGATCTCAAAATATCATCACAATCTATGAACAAATTGAGATAATTAACTAATAAAGTGATATTATTAAACAATAGTTACCCATAAAAAAAAGAAACTTTCATATCTTAATCTATAATGTTCATAAAAGGAAATCGTAAACCTTAAGGAAAATAGAAAAGATAAATTGAACACTATTGCACAATTCAACTTCTATACTTTGAAAATAAAATATATTTTATTGCGAGAATAATATTCTGATTCGAAATAATACAACACACAACAACGTCTTTAGACTAAAATTTCTTTCTAATATTTTTAGACATTTCGTTATGTAATAGAACATAATTTTGAAACTTTAATCTAACTGCTTACAACATTAGAAAAGTGGACACTGCCCCTGAGTCTACATTACTTCTGAAAACTTTAAAAACAATAACTATGTCCCTATCTATACAGTGTTGTTCTGTGTAGACATAACTGAAAATATATTTCAGTTTATATTTACATTTTAAGTCTTCCAGCAGAACATTAAAATCCTTAATTCTTTTATTTACATATTTGGCCTTAATCTTAGTTTCACCTGTTATTCAGTTTAACACAGTCTGAGAGTCAACACTTATATTCGCATAATCAAAAATGAATTAAGAATATGAATCCAAAATAGTGCTTAAACACTTCATAGCTAGGACTTCACCTAAAAGCTCCAGTGTGGGAATATTAAATGATTTCGTAAGGTATGCTTGTTACCTTAGATTCAGCAAATAAAATATTGTTATATTATTATTATTATTATTATTATTATTATTATTATTATTATTATTATTATTATTATTATTATTATTATTATTATTATTATTATTATTATTATTATTATTATTATTATTATTATTATTATTATTATTATTATTATTATTTTTATTATTATTATTATTATTACTTATTATTTATATTATTTATTATTATTATTATTATTATTATTATTATTATTATTATTATTATTATTATTATTATTAGAGCTGTAAGCTACAAAGTCATAACAAAGGGAAGAGCTATCACAAAATATATTAAGTCCATAAGATTGACGTTCATTTAATGCTTATCTGGGCTAGATGATATTTGGTAGTAAACTTAGATCGTTTTTAAACTTACTCCGATCAGATATTAAATTATCTGACAATGGTTGATCCTATTCATACTTTAGTTGCCAGGTTTATTTTATTAGAAACTTACCTTTAACTTTAACAGGTGATGCAAGCCCCATATTATCAAACACTTTGGAAATTTCCTAGATTATTTGTCGTTTAGTTCTTACATTTTTATTAAAATCGATTAAGGCTATATGCATCGTATCATTATTAATGTTATATTAATAATCTAACACTCTTTCATATATACACTCATGTTGTAACAAAACCTCATTTAATTCAACGATGGTTCGCATTTCATTAGAGTTTGAGTTCTATATTTTTAAAAGGAAACCTCCACTCTGCATTTTAGTGTATGTCAAGTTATACAGATTTGTTAGTTCATTAATATCATTACCAGTATAAATTAAGTTGTCCACATAGAAATTTGATGGTAAAATTTCAGTACATTTATCCTTAAAGAATTTTGAAGCATGATACTGCATTATAAAATGAAGAATAAAAGGGGAAGTAGAATATCCAAAAATAATGATATTAAATCTAAAAGTGACTAATTTATTATTTTGAAACCACAAAAAAAAACTTATTTTTATCAAATTCTTGACTGAGTTTTATGCTTAAAAAAGATTGTTTAATTTCACTTAAGACTGAATAGTTATTTGTCCTAAAAACAAAAAAAAATTCAAAAGAGAATTCATTAAATCGATACCACTGTAAGATTATTCATTTAGGGAGGGATTGAGTATTTTTATTTAATTTAAATAAACAATTAAATACAGCTCTTACTTTAGTTGTTATTTGTTCAGCAGTTTTTATTATAGGTCTGCTTGGTACAAAGATGTAATGATCTTCCTTCTGCTTAGGGATATGGACATACTCAATAATGACTTCTTTCAACCGGTTTTGAAAGACTATTTTACTAATTAAGTAAATTTTTATTCTGTAAATCATTGTACACCATATTCGCTACCTTCAAAGAGACATTAAAATTAGATGGAACATTTTTGATTTTGTCGACAATCCAAGGAAGTTTGACACAGTAGTATCCCTTCTCCAAGGTTATGCCTTCCCTAAATTTGTTTGTCATGGTCTCATCATAGGATGTCAATTGAACATTGTTTGATGCAATACCAATGGATTCTAATGAGTACATATTCTCTATATCATGTTCAATTTCCGAGTCAGTCAAAATACTTTTAAATGGATGAAAATAACTTTTTTGACGAACTCATAATAATTGATTACAGTTTCATTTACTGCATCAGTTGTACTAGCAGATTCATCACTTTTCACTAATACAAAATTATTTTTATTATTTAAGGAAATTATCTGCTTTCTAGTCATGAAATTCTCTACATTACCAAAGGGGATGAACTTATTATTAATTTTAAAGCAACTACCTGACATTTATTTTTACTAATTCAAATTGGGACAAAAATTGAAAAATGTCAGTTCCTATTAATTCTTCTAATTCAAAATTATTATGATCTATGTCATTGTAAAATGAAAATCGGCTAACCTTAAATTATTACTTCTAAAATTGTTAACAGCTTCATTGACACCATTCACCTCATCTTTGAGAGAAAGGTGGTTGTCAATTAAAAATGTCATGATGAAAACATCCCGATCACTTAATTTAATACCTAAGAGAACTTGTTTCAAGCAGGGATGGCAATTTTGGTGATTTTTTTGATTTTTTTTAAAAAAAATCAATTTGTGATTTTTTTGATTTTTTTTATTTTTTTCTATTTTTTCAGATTCGTAAGGTCACGCGATATATAATTTGGTAACTTGTACTACATTTGAGTGAAAGGTGATTGTCAATTAAAAAATGGCATGCTGAATACATCCTGTTCACTTAATTTAAAATCTAAGAGAACTGGTTTCAAGTTTCTCTTTTAGACACCTATGAAGGTTTGTACATTGAAATTTAAATTATGCAAACCTTCAATATCATCGTGCAACTTTTTAATACCACTATGAGATATGTACGAGCGTTGGTTGGCCGAATTTAGAATGCCTCTTACATTTACTTTTTGCTTACCTTTTATGAATTGCAATATGATGGTCAGATGCCAAAATTAGTAAATATGTCAGGCTGTTGTTGAAAACTGAGGCACAAATTATTGACAACTTTTTTGTCCGTGTCTTTATTTACAGACTGTTGAGGACAGAATTCTGTTATATGTGAATACGATTTCTACTTGAAACAATTATATTTTAATTTTTATCCTTACCAAAGTGTGCGTTGCAGTTGTGCCAATAGCGGCACATCGGGTACAGAGATTTAATTCTTTGACCCTTTAATTTCCACAGAGACATACTTATCACACTTGTTTTAAATGGTGATTATATAACTGACAAAATTTACACACAGTTTCTTTGTTTATTACCATTCAATGCTTTTTTTTGTCATTATTACTTGAATTAAAATCATAACCCCTATGCCATACATATTTGCAGCTTTAAAGTTTTGCAAGGTAGCATTATTACTTTCAGGACCTTCAGATTTCTTAAAGCTAGTTTTACTCTTAACTTTAGGCTTTACCTTGGGTAAAAAATCTTTCTTGGGCTTACTCAAAGTGCACAAAGTATTTACAATTTCATTGTAATAGTCAAACAGTTTATCAATTGAAAGATAATTTGAACCTACTTTATGTACCAAATCACTTCTGAATGAATGTGGGTGTTTCTTAAAAATAATATTAGTTAACAAAATATAACCTGGAGTCTTTTGTCCCAAAAAATTCAAATTATAATTTTTGAGTTCAAAAATAATTGAACGGATTTCATTAATATACATTTTGGTGCTAAGGAAATCCTTGTCGAAACCCTCGGCTATTTTTAAGTCTTTGCAATTTATTAAAAACTCATTATAAATGAATGGCTCATCCAAAAATTCTTTATTTAATAAATCTAATGCTATCTTATAATTATCGTTTGATATAGACAAATGGCTTACAACTTTTAATGCATAATCTTTAAGATAACTTACTGCATATCTTAACTTAGCAGCATCCGTTAAATTAGTACGGTACCCTTTAGTATTTTGGAATTTATACAAACTTATGGTCCATTAATTTATTATTACCTAGAGCATCAAAGGTATCTTAAAACAAGGAAGGCATTTTACCTTCGCCAATATTAATTTTAGACACAGCGTCTATAAATTGTTCTGTACTATTATTTACATCAACCGACTCATGAGTTGCATTTTTTTACTATATTTGTCAAATAGAAACAAATGGACAGACTGATCAAAATGGTAGCCACTAGGCTTTCTACTTCTTTTTCATAAAGAGCAGAATCACTTAGATCTAATTTACTATTATACATTAAATATATAATATTATTATCTATCACTTTAATTTGAGACATTTCATTATTAATGGATTCTATATCACTTTGAAAAATAGAAGCATTAAGAATTTGTTAACTTTAAATTTTTTTCAACCTTTTAACAGTGTTTGTTACTTTCTGTTTATTTATAGCCCTTTTCCATCTAAGTAGGCTTATCTGTTCTTTGCTTTTCTGTATTGCAACATTATGCGATATAGACTCTTCCTCATTACCCATTATTGCTGTGAGTAAGGAAATTATTAATAATTTAAACTTTTTAAGTCAATAATTAAAGTAAGTATTTTAATTATATTCAAGATTAAATGAACAACAATATCACTATAAAAAATATTTACACAACTGATGACCCTAGACTAGGTTTAAATTAGGTCTAATCATCAAAAAAAGAGGTACTGGTAGGCCATGTTCAAAATTAGGAATTTTTGAAAGATCAGATGTAGGCCTTAGTTTAACCGCTATAGGTTTAAAGTTAGACACTGATAGGACTGATCAGATGTGGGCACTAGCATAGACCAAGCCATATGTTGGTAAAAGTTAGGCTCAAACTAGGCTCTAGTTACAGAATTGGGCAAAGCCAATTTAGTTAGACCTTTAGAGGCTAAACTATTTTGTTACGCACAATGATAGGCCAAGTCTAACTAATATTAAAATAGCCAATACACTATTCTTCGTTAGGGCTAGAGTAGTATTTATATATTGTTTAAATATTAAATTTTATGTATATAAAATATTAAAATTATTACAATACTGTTAAATGAATAATTAAAAATATTTGCTAAATAACGTACAAAAAATATTTTGCTAAAATAATAAAAGAAACCAGACTTGAGCAAATAATTCTGATAAAAATCGTCAATAGACATTGTTTAGTTAAATTTATTTTTCTATTCTACCTTTCCTGACATTTCGTTACGTTAACCTTTCGTTCAGTTTGGTTCAGCGCCATATTGGATGTAAGGTTTATATTGAATAATAATTACATTTTTGACAAATTGTGTCTATTAATAGTAATTATAATCATAATATTAAGAAATTTAGTTAGTTTAGATTCCCAAGATAGTATATTTTGGAAGAAAGCTTTTTTTCTTCCATCCATTTTGAATAAGCACCAGCTATTGTGGAGGAGTTGCAGGTCTAGGGCTAACTAGGTGAGAAATTTGGGCCAAAAAGTATCTCAGAGTAAGTTCATATTTTCTGCTCTTCGTCTGCAACATTTAGGTAACTTAATAATACCTTATTTTTCAATATTAAAATTTGTTGATAGAATAAATTTCGTTCTGAAATTATTTTAATATATATATATATATATATATATATATATATATATATATATATATATATATATTATATATATATATATATATATATATATATATATATAATATATATATATATATACTATATAATGTATGATATTTGGTTTAAAACCACAACTATCATCGATCCATATCTCAAAACTACAATAGCTAGCAGGGAAAAGGAATACATTGTTGAATCCTGGCAAATTTTATTGCGGAAACTGTTAAAAGAAAAAAAATCTCAAAACTACAATAGCTACAGCGAAAAGGAATAAATTTTTGAATCCTTGTAAAATTTTAGTTAGGAAAATTGTAAAAAAAGAAAAAATAATAAAATAAATAAAATAAATACTTGGCTATTTTTTTAGGAGCAGGGGACATAATAAATAAATATGATATATATATATCATATATATATATATATATATATATAATATATATATATATATATATATATTATATATATATATATATATATATATATTATATATATATATATATATATATTATATATATATATATATATTTATATGTGTGAGTGAGTGTGTGTGTGTGTGTGTGTGTTGTGTGTGTGTGTGTGTGTGTGTGTGTGTGTGTGTGTGTGTGTGTGTGTGTGTGTGTGTGTGTGTGTGTGTGTGTGTGTGTGTGTATGTGGATCTTTTAACTTTTAAGGTTTTTAATTTTTTACATATTTATCGCCATGCTTATTAATTTAGTTAGTTTCTGTTTTCATTTTTAATAAACATAATTTAAAATAATTTTCACTTTTAAGGTTTTAATAGCATTTATTTGCTTATTTTTTACTTTATCATTTTTTTTCTCTTCGAGATCTGTGTGTTGTGTGTGTTTGTTTGTTGTGTGGGTACAGGTTTTTCAGTAATAAACCCAATCCTGTGGGCTTTTGGGTGGGCTGTGTGTATAGTCGATTGTGTGTGTTATTTGTGTGGGTGTCTTTGAGAATGACTGGACAGAGAAGATGTAAGTGGGTGGGCGCAGGCTGGGGTTCTCCCATTGACTTTGCTAACGTCCGTGGTCTGAAAGCTAACCATGAATCTGTGGAATATCACCTCGCTAACTCTCTACCTAACATTTTATTACTGTCTGAGACACAGCTAGCCAGGGATTTTTTTTCAAATAAACTTAAATATCTCAACTATAACTTTTTCTATCATTTCAGACTAAATGGTGAGTCTGGTGGCCTATATAAACATTAACACTCCTTGTAACACGTCTTGGGAATCTGAATCTCCTAATTTCGATGTCTTTGGCTTAAAATCTTCTCCTAAATACTAACATTATCTTTGTGTTTCTGCTACTGCTCCGCTAACGGAAAAGATTTTCAACTCCTTTCTATATACCCTTACTACTTCTCATGATAGACTGTTACTTCTTCCCATCAAAATGCTGAGATCCTCCTATTTAGGGGATTTCAACGTACATCACACTGAGTGGTTGGGCTCCTTTCATACTGATGCAGGAGGGGAGGAGGCCAAAACATTCAGTATTCCCACAACGATCTGGAACAGTTAAATAAAAAGACCTACACATATACCAGATCGTCCCTAACCAATTCTTTGAACACTGTTGATTTATGTTTCCCACTAATCCTTCTCGATATAAATACAACCTTTTTCCCTCCTATGGGTAAACTCTGACCAACAATCTTGTAAGCTCTTAATTTTAAAAACTCTTTCTCCAGCAGCTCCACCGTGCCCCAAACGTACTTTCTGGCACTTTAATTCGCGGGCTAATTGGGGGCGTTGCGTCGTTTCTTTGGAATTACAAACTATACTTGGAGTGAATACCTTGCTTTGACTCGGAGGATGCTTCGCACACTGCTCGAAAAGGGTAGGGGCCGTAATCGTCGGGGAATAGCGGGTTCATTCATCTTCACTAAATCTTTTTTCTCCACAAAATCCCTGGTTCGATGGGGAATGTTTCTCGCTCGCATTCAGGAGAGAGACTTTGCCTATCGGGCATGGAAAAACTCTCGTCCCCTTATCACTCTTACTATTTTCCATTTTGCTCGGATCCTTGCATGGCTATTATTCGACAGACTAAGCGCGCTTTCACTAAAGAAAGTGCGACCACCTACTTGGCTCTGCTACTGATAAAAATTTCTGGCCTCTTGCCAAAAACTAATAACTTTTGTAAATCCGCCTATCCTCCACTTATTCGCTCTGACGGTTCTGTAGCTAACTCTCCTACTGAAAGGGCTAATCTCTTCGGCCTCCTTTTCTCTTCTAATTCTACCCTGGACGATTCCGGCATCCATCCTCCTGCTTCTTCTCCCTCTTAGGTTTCCTATGCCTCTTCCTGTGATTACGCCATGATCGGGTGCATGGGATTCTGCGATCTATGAACGTCAGGAAGGCAGTGGCCCCGAATGGCATTCCTCCCCGTGTTTTGGAGGAGTGTGCTTCCGAGCTGGCCCTGTCCTCGTTCAAAACTCTACTCTCTATGCCTTAATACTGTTTACATTTCCTCAGTGCTGGAAGCGCGCATATGTCCTACCTAATTTCCCCGAAAAAGGTAGCCGCTCTGATCCTTCTAACGATCATCGCTCTATTGCTCTCACTTGTATTCCATCTAAAATCTTTGGAAACTCTTCTTAACTCTCAATTTCTGGAATCATCTGGAGTCTCATTCCTTCCTTTTCAGATCACCAGTATGCTTTCGACGCTCGAGGTCAATGGTGACATACTATCCTATCTCAACTGATTTATGGTCTTCTGCCCTTAGGGCTATGGGGAGTCTTTTGTGGTGGCGCTCGACATATAAAAAGCTTTTTAATCGAGTATGGCATGCGTCGCTTCTCTCTAAGCTTCCTTCCTTTGGGTTCCTCCTTCTCTTTGCTTACTCTTGTCAAATTTTTTCCCTGATCGCTCACTATCAAGCACTCGTTGATGGAGCGACTTTCTTCCTACTTTCCTGTAATTGTGGTGTTCCTCAAGGTTCTTTTTTTTATCTCCAAACTTTATTCTTACTTTTCATCACCAGACCTCCTCACCTGTACTTCTAACTCTGTTCACATATGCTGCTGAGTCAGCTCTCCATTCCTCCACTCATTTCAAAATCTGCTCCCGTCTTTTTGCATCTTAGAGTTGCCATCT